>JAKWJA010001665.1:0-195097 GCA_027704765.1 Solanum habrochaites | reverse complement strand
GGTGAGTAACTATGAAAAGCAAAGGTGATAATAATGACGTAATGTGGTGACCCAAACTGACATGAGGTAATGAATATGATGAGAGCAATCCAATTGCGTATAACATTTAAAGTTAAATATGTTCACTACGCCATCCGAAGAAGTGAAGATAATGATAGCACCAGTCTCTATGAACACTCTATGAAACAGCTGTTGAGTAAAATCACTTAATACAAAGGGATGATGAGTTAAATCATCTAATAGCATGTTTCCTCCTCTACTAGAAAGCAAGCTTCCAAGGTACGTATGAGTTGAATGTAATGGCAACTTTGACAGATCACCGATCAGGCTAGACTATGACTGGGTGATGCCTGTCTTTTGCGGAAGGGAGAAGGTTCACGACTCTCATGAAGAAACGTCCGACTTCCCGAGTATGGGTCTCCATACAATCTCCTAGTCATTGAATACTTATATGACTAAATATAGGTGATCTGGGGTTTTAAATTTTCCATATCGCTACTATGTTATTGAGTCCCTTAATGCCTTGGGTTCCACCTCTTTTCTGGTGTAGGGGAGACCTCTTGGATTTCAATGGTGCTACACTTGATCTATGTGGAGTATAGAGTTAAAGGTTCCCAAGATGAATGAGGCAGCCTCTCAATGACAGCATGATAAAGAAATATGATATCGACGTGTTAGGATAGGAATCAAGAGTTAATAGATCAGGTTTAATGGCACATTAGGTTGTTCTGATCATTGCACAGACGAACCGAATGAATGTCCCTAAACTCATCCTAGGTCATAGCTGGTGTTCACACTGGCCTTGAATGAAGTAAAATGGAAGTACGTATGAATGGATAAAGCAGACTCTTGTGTTTCGCTAATGAAGACTCCCTAGTTGAGGTACCCATATGTTGAAGCCTCATTTGGAAAGTCTAATGTCAAGGCCCTGATTCCAAGGTCTCATGGCATAGAATGAACGATATGAAAGAAGTTATTGTTATATGTTATGTGTTTGTATGTACTATATGAAAGATGTTGACGGAGCATGCAATATGATACTTATGATGATGCCATGTTACATCATGGCATGACCTTCTTAATCAAATTGGAAAGTTACTAACTTTCCTAATCTCGATTGGCAAGTCTACTGATTTGACTTCCAAAAAGCATGTTGTGGAAAGAACTATTTTTTTCTAATGAATCTCCCGTGGTCGTGGGCTTGATATACCAATACTTAGTAACAAGTGTTGTTGTTACTAAACACTATACAGACTTTACTATTTTGGTCAGGCACAGGTGGAGGGACAAGAGAGCTACAGGATAATCGATTGCAGAGTTATCCGGCGTTCATTATTCATCAGGCTTTGGTAGGTTCTCATGCTTTCGAGGATGTTGTTGTTTTATATTCTAGCTTAGTTTTAGAATATACACTTAATAAGAATTGGGCTGTTTCTTTCAGTTGCTTATCTCTTAATGTTAGATGGTTGATAGTGAACAATTACGTATTAATGAGAATGTTTTTTTATAAATATGTTAAGAAATAAAAAGTTTCAAATTTTCCACAAAAATTAACCTATGTAAAGTAAGAATGACGTAAGTAGGCTTGTCTGCGACCTCTGAGAGGTCAACGACGCCGGTTTCGCTTGGGGTCTAGATTCCGGTCGTGAAAAAGTTTGTATCAGATCAACAGGTTAAATTTCGATAATAATGAGTTCATGTCAACCACATTGAGTAGTTTATAAGTCATGGTAGTGAAGTGCACCATTATTCCGAATTAGAGACTACATGATACGTAGGAAAAATTTCCCTTCTTCTAATCTTATCGTGCTTTTCCTAATGTCTGAGTTCTTAGTGTTATGAGCATTTCTAACATCAACCCCTGTCGTTTTCAGAGAATGAACCCTAGGAGGGATATTGGTCAGAGAAGGAGGGGGCAGCTGCTGAGGGCAATCGAGTTCCACCCTAGGCCCCAGCTGAAGAAGTGGCCATGCCGGTTAACCCAGCTGGGTTGACCGATGTTAAGGTGAGGGAATCTTTATCCTAGATAGCACTGGCCATCACGATGTAGGCTCAAGCGATGACTGCCCAAGTAAACCGACAGATGTTCAGAGGGAAGAAACCAAGCGATCTGCAGCTGGCGACAGACAGGGAGATTTCACGAGGATGAACCCTCCTATATTCACAGTGGCTAAGACATTGGAGGATCCTCATAAGTTTTTAGACTAGGTAAATAAAATCGTGGTGGCTATGGGGCATTGATATTAAGAAGCTGAGTTGGCTTCTTTACCAGCTCTCAAGGATTTGTCTGCACAGACTTGGTGCAAGATGTGGCAAGATAGTCTGTTTTAGGGGAGGTCTAGTCACATGGGAGTTGTTAAGACAGCATTTCTGAGAGATGTCTTCCCCAGCGAGATGAAGGAGGCCAAGGTTTGAGGAGTTCATCAAACATTTAAACCAAGGAATCTATGACGTTCAGGGAGTATTCCATGAAGTTTGGTAAAGCTATCAAGTATGTACTTTCCCTAGTATTTAATAGCAAGAATGGGGAGAATACTGAACTTTGTTGAAATCATCCTGCTATGGTACTTCCTGGTTTCTAACAGAGGAATGAGATGAGGCAGGTTCCTCATAGGGAATCAATGGAGATGGAGGAGGAGCGTGTCGGATCGGCGATTGCTCCATGATAATATGGATCTTCCAGGTTGAGGTGCATGTCCAAACCAAGTTAAGGGAAAGCCGCAGAAAGAGAGGTGTTTGTGTGATGTTAGCAGGCCGAGAGCCTAAAGATTAGGCAGGTCCCAGTTCATGGAGGCCATCGATTAATTTTGGCATCCGTGAGCAGTCTAAAGCTCAAAAAGAGGCAACAGAGTTCTGGGAATTCAAATCCTCAGAGGGGTGACTACACTAAATGAGGAAGGACATGAGACCCAAGAAAAGGGCAAAGGAGGCAAACAAATACCTGCTTCGATTGTGGTAAGAGTGCACCACCATGGTCCGAGGACTATCCACATAATAGAGGTCAGGGGCCGGAGGAACTGCTCAGCCTAGGCCTACCCCAACAGGGTGTGATGCAGAGACAAGCCTCCCAAGAGGAACATATTTTATGCATGAAGGACAGATGAGCAGGAGAAGTAAGATGATTGTGGTCAAGGTATGCTGCAAGTATTCTAACTTCTATTTATGCTTACTTGATCCAGGGTCTTACGCTTCCTTTGTGACTCCTCTGCTTGCCCTACTTTGAAATACTACATGAAGTTTGCATTTATCCTAGTTGTTAGTACGCCTTTAGGAGAAAATGTAATAACTGATATTGGCCAATAATTGTAAAGTGATAAGGACTATGTTGCCAAACGATTGAGTTACACAAGCCATGGTTTTTATATTAGTCTTGGCATGGGACTGGCGTCACAGTTGGTAGCTTTGCTTGGACTATAGTATTGAGTAGTGAGATTTCACTTCACTAAATGAAGGAAGAGTTAGTCTGGGAGGGGTAACAATTGAGTTATCCTTTTTAACCCTGATGTTCAACTCTTAAGGCCAAATAAAATGGATGTCCCAAGGGGTAATATGTCATTTGTGTGAGTTTAATGATTAGATAATGACAGTCCCTGCCATACAATCAGTGCCTGTTAGTGAATGGTTCCTAGATGTGTTATGAACGATTTGCCTGGGTTCCCTCTCACTTCGAGAGGATCGACTATAATATTGAACTAGAACCTGAATAAACCAATCTCAATTCCTCCTTACCAAATGCCTCCAGCAGAACTCAAAGAGTTGAAGTTGCAGTTTTAAAATGATCTCACATGAGACGGTTTCATTAAGCTGAGCAAATCCCCATTGGGGCCGCTCCAATGTTGTTTATAAAGAAGAAACCTGGGGACCTTAGATGCTGTATCGAATTACGGCAGCTTCAAACAAAGTCGCACATAAAGAATAAGTTATCCACTCCCTAGAATAGATGACTTGTTCAATCAGCTTCAAGGGTCTAGTTTCTATCTAATATGATATTCGTTAAGGGTATCATCGGTTTTAGGGTTAGGAGGGAGATGTCCCACAGACAGCCTTTCGTACCCGTTATGGTCATTAGAAGTTCTGGTTATGTCATTTGGTTCACCGAATGCACCTGACTGCATTTATTGGATCTCAATGAACAGAGTCTTCTGTGAATACTTTGACTCTTTGTGCATTTAGGATCATTTGATTTGACATTTCATACTCTAAGGACCAAGGATAAAAAAAAGAAAAAAGGACAAGGACCAAACAACATTTGAGACTAACCTTGCAGGTTACTGTAGAACGGCATCAGTCGTATGCCCAAATTCAGCAAGTGTGAATTCTGGTTGAGATTAGTGACCTCTGGGTCAATTGTGTCCGTGATAAGTGTTGTAGTAGGGGACCCCAGGAAGAATGAAGTGTTACAGAGAATTTGACAAAGCCCCTTACTCCCACTGAAATCACGTAGCTTGTCTGGGATTGGCTGGTACTAACGCAGGTTTGTGATGTTTTTCTTCCCATTGTGCCCCATTGTAGCGTGACGAAGAAGAGAAGCCAGTTTTAATGGGATCGGAGACCGTTGTGAGACGAGTTTCTAGGGAGATCAAGAATGACTCATTCAGCCCTAGTAGGCTATCTACTAAGTTGGGAGAATTATCAGGTTTATTGTGATGAACTAGGATGACTTGGTTGTGTCTCCTGGCGGCTGGGTTAAGGTGATAGCTTTTGCTTCCAGACAGCTCAAAGGTTCATGAGAAGAATTATCCCTCTAAGACCTGGAGTTGGAAGCCTGTGGTATTGCACTGAAGATGTGAAAACACATTATCTTTTATGGAGGTTGCGTTATGTGCTCAGACCATAAGAGTCTCCAGTACGTGTTCACACAGAGGTGGAGGTGAATCTACGTCAGCGGAGGATAGTTGGAGTGTTGAATGGTTATGACATTAAGTTGGCACTACATATCAGAGGTCATGTTGTTATGACTTGATGCCTTTGAGCAGGATGAGCATGAGGAAAGTACAACCCACGTTGAGGATCTGAGAAGAAGGAGCAGGGTGGAAAAAGAAGGTAAATAGAACTGGCCAGACTGGGTTGTTACGATTGGATGATTACTAGTGTGGGTTTGTTTCAGTTCATCGCTAGTTCTGAATCATCCTTGGTAGTTGAAAGTCGAAGGAAGTCGTCGATCCACCGCTCTTCTTTATTCCTGTTGGGAGGCGTGAAGACTCAGGTTCTTAAAAAAGAATGAGTCTTTCGCCTTGGGAGGTGATGATGGCAACTTAGATGACAGAACAGGCGTGTGTGTACCAGACATAGATGTGTTTCGGACCAGGATTGTGGCAGACGGCCCCTGGCTCAAAATTATTCCATACGTTCATGTTCACCACCAAAATGTACATGATCTTAACGCAGATTGATTAATGGATACATGACGAAGGAACATTGACAGGGATCTGTGGCTAAGTGTCCTAATGTTAGGCGGGTATAGGCAAGAGCATTTAAGCTGGTGGTCCGACTCAGCTTATTGAGGTCACGATTGGAATGTGGGAGGCCGTTAGTATGGAACTTCTGTGTGTTGGTTTTTCCGAGGATAGAGGCCGGCAAACATGAATCTCATATGGGTTATTGTGGACAGATTGACTAAGTCTGTCCATTTTCACCCCTATGAAGTTACTTATAGAGCGAGGAATATGCGAGAGATCTACATTGATGATTCTGGAGATGGAGCATGAGGATTCACTTGTCTATCATTTCAGATAGAGGAACATCAGTTTACTTCACATTTCTGGAGATCTTTCCAGAAAAGCTGGGGCACAGCAGGTAAAGCTTGGAACTGCCTTTCACTCTCAGACAAATGGGCCGCAGAGCGCATTCATTCAGACATTGGAGGCGGTGTTTAAGGAGTGTGCGTGATTAACTTCATAATAGTACTGGTATGACCATTGTCTTGATTAGAGTTTTCGTAATAATTATAGCTATCAATCTATGCATGGGGATGGCCACCGTGTAAGGCACTGTATGGTTAGGAGGTGTAGATACTCCACGTTAGGTGGTTACGAGGTTGGAGATTCAGCTATTTGGGTCCGACCGAGATCATTACAAGGCCTTAAAGAGGTCAAAGTGATAAGGACAGGTTGATAATGCTTACAGTAGTGGCAGAAGTATATATGGTGATAACAGAAATGGCCTCTAGAGTTGATGTTGGTGACCAGGTTTACTGAAAAATAACCTATGAAAGGGATGATGAGATTTGCGTAGAACAAGGAAGCTGAGTTTGAGGTTATGTTGGGCACATAGAGATTCTACAGGTGTGGTGGGTGAGGTGGACCGATAAGTTACGGAGTTGCATGCGGAAATAACTTTTATTATCATCCAGTCTTTCATGTCACTGATACGACCCTGTTAAAAAGGCCTAGGTGATCACAGCATCAATCCTACCTGTTGAAGGCTATGGGGTGTTCGCTGAAGATTGTCTACGAGGAGATCCTGTTGAGATTTAAGACAAATAGGTCAAGCGGTGGAGGAAAAAGGAATTGCCACACTGAAAGTTTTGTGAGACCACAGAAATTCATCTTGTTGAGGTTGCTACATGGGAGGCTTAGGCCGCATCATGAGATCACGATACCTTATCTTCTCACCTATGAGGTTAGAATTCCACTCTGTAACTATGTTTCTTATCTATTCCGAATTTTGTGCTAGTGATTGACTGGGTATTAGTGATTTTATATGACCTGACTGGCATTACGATGTGAATTGGTAGTGTCAGTCGGGAGAAGTTCCGTAAAGGCTAAAGGAGGATAATCTAACAAACCAAATATGAAAAGGATCAAGACATAGGGTGTCAAGAATGCTTGCGATAAGCAAGGTTCACACGGATTTGATACGCGATAGTAGAAAACAAGAACTTATAACTCTTACTACGATCAAGTCAACTAACTTGGGAGTATTAGGGTTGGAAAGGTTGGAAACAACCAAGTAAGGCTCGCAAAATAAAGATTAATCCAAGAGTATTTACCGAGCTTAAAAGAAGGAAAATTTATGTTTGAGGGTCCAGGGTAAAATGGTCATTTCCAGGCAAAGGGTAATATTGTAATTACCTGAGGAAGTAATAAATTAATTAATTAAGTTCATTAAAAGAGCTTTTCAAATTTAGGGCGACCTAGAGTGACCCATTCTCAAATGGGGTTGCCATCGGTTCGCAGCCCACTAGGAGAAAGGAATGATGATTTAATATCAATTAAATCTATTCTTTAAGGGTAAAATGGTCCTTAAGGTATTAATTAAAATAAATCAGATTTTAATTAAGTTAATTAAATCCTATTTTGGACTAAGTCTTTAATTTAGTCTCTAATCCTAATAACTCTCTCTCCCTCACGTTCTCAACTCTCTCTATCTGTTCTCAATCTCTTTCTCTCACGTTATTCTACCAAACAAAACAAAAACTAGAAAATACATCAAGAGTTCTTCACACTTGAAGAACTCACTAGAATTTTTAAGTAAAAGACAAAGTAATCAAAACGTGAAGGCTAAGAGAGGTGCGTCGAGTGGGGTGTACGTTGAAGTAAATTATGAGTGGTTTGGAGGAGTTTCTGGGCAGCAGCTTCACACTTGAACAACATCAAAAGGTATGGTTTTTCTCTCCTGTAATTCTATCTCCAAGAGTACTTTCCTTCGAACGTTTCTCAAGCTCTTGAAAACTAAGGTTGTTCCCCTTTGTAAGTCCTTGTCCTTAGCTCCCAAATGAATTCGTAGGATGGGTATGTTATGCTGCTAAACTTAGGAATGATTGACGTATTTATGTTAAGTGTGAACATGTTTTATGTGAGGGAAATTACAAAAATGATATTCGAAGTGTAACCAAAAATTTGGGTTGTGAATGCATCGTGGGAAGTTGCTTTAGCGACTGTTTTGGGGTCGAATGTTCATGTGTGGTGTATTTTATGTGTGTAATGTGTGTGCAATGTAGTATTCATATAATGAAAAATGTTGGGTTGAATAACATCTTTTAGCTAAGTAAATCATAAAAGAGGTGACTAAAAATGAGTGAAGATGATAAGAAAAAAAAATTCCAGATTGCATACTCTCCCATAAGGTTAAATTCTGGATTTTTAAAAAAAGGGAAATAAATAAGTGAGGTCAATGGAAATTGAACCTAAGACCTCACATGTTGAGAAGGCTGAAAAATAAGAGAAAAAACGAAGGAGTTAAGGGGAATCGAACTCTTAGCTACTGGTTTCGAGAGGCAAAGAAAAAGGAAAATGGGGGTTGGGGGGGATTCGATCCTAGCTCCTGTTTTCGCGAAAAAAGAAGGGAAATGGGGCTGGTGGGGAATCGAATGCGCACCTATGTGGGAGGAGAAGGAGAAAAAAATTAAGTGACAAGTAATAGGAGGCGTGGGATTCGAAAACACGACCATAGTACGCCGAAGGGAGAGGAAATAATGAAAAAAGAAAATGTGAGGCGTGGGGATCGAACCCACGACCTCAGCGCTAAGGTGAGAGGCGAAATAATTGAAATAAAGTGAGGCTATGGGGATTCGATTCCCACAACCTCACTGCCACTCACCCATTTAATAAATTAAAGATAGAGGAGCTGTGGGGGTTCGAACCCACCACTCACAGCCTCCTTAGCGAAAATTAAAAAAATAAAAAAGTGGGGGAGGGGTTGGGAGGGTTCGAACCCCCAAACTATTGTAACAAATTTAACTTCAAAAATCCAAGGGGTTGTGAAGGCTCGAACCCCCAACCATTCGGTTATCTAAGAGTGAATTAAAAGAAAATTAATCCCTTCAATGTAATGTGAGATTTAATTAGAGTACTAATGTATGAATATTAGAAATAAAATTAATGATATCCAGTTATCCAAGATTTGGGTTCCCTTCCAAATTTTCGTATTGATACATAAGTCCTATGTGAGTAAAATATCCAAGAATAATGCCATTACTTAGATAAAAAAAATAAGATCTTGGTATATATTCACAGATACATAAGTCTTGTACTACATAATCTTAGAAAAGTAATAATCACTTAGAAAACTACAAATGAAACTCCATTGCTTGTATACATAAGTCTTGTACACATAAGTCTAACATTCGTTCAAAAATAAGTGAACCTAAGATGTATGTAATGAAACGATGAACCCAAAGAGAGTTAAGTATGAGTGTAAGATACACTAAGTGGCCACGTGCATGGCATATGATGAGATAAACTATGAAATGATGCAATAAGCATTCACGTAATAAGAGGTGAGTAACTATGAAAAGCAAAGGTGCTAATAATGAAAAATGTGGTGACAACATGACATGAGGCTATGTAATATGATGAGAGCAATCTCAAGTGAGCAAAAATAAATGTTACCAATACGTACTTACTAAGGAGAGTGTAAGATAATGAAGAGACCAGTCTTTATGAACACTCTAATGAAAATGTTGAGTTCAACACACTTAATACAAATGATGAGATGAGAAATCATCTAATGAGTTATGTTGTCCTCATACTAGAAGCCAGCTTCCATGACGTATGAGTTGAATGTAATGGAACTTTATACAGAGCACCGATAGGCTAGCTATGAGTGGTGATGCCTTCTTTCGGGAAGGGCGAAGGTTCACGTAACTCTCATAAGATGAGACTGTCCGGCTTGCCGGGGTATGGGTCTCCATAAATCTCCTAGTCATTGAACATATACTAACTAATATAAGGATCGCGGTGTTTCCTGTAAATTCCCATAGAACACTAATATGTTATTGAGTCACTTTGGCCGGTGATTCCACCTCTTTTTGGTGTGGGGGAGACACTTGGATTTCATGATGCTAACATGATCTATGTGAGTTTTAAAGTTAAAGTCCCAATGAATGAATGAGGCTAGCTCAAATGAAGCATATAAGAAATTTAATGATACCGAATGTGTTAGTATCGGAAATCAAGACGGTGAGATTAGACTCAGGGTAATGACCTAGGTGTTTTCCGGATTAAGTGCACAGCGAACCCAATGAATGTCTTTTTTAAATCATCCTTAGGGGTAAAATCAAAAAAGCTAGTGTCCATTGCCTATGAATGAAATGAAATGAAGTACGTAAGAAACATCGATTTTAACTAGTATAAACCTAATAATAAATAAGACACCAAATAAAAGAAAAATGTTGCGATATTGTGAAAAATAATCTTCAAACATGGCAGTAAAATAGTGTGTAGTATAATATCTGAAAATGATCAGAAAACTAGAAGATTTTAGAAGATTTAGATGAGTTAGATAAATTATGTTTTACTAGACCAATCGGCCAAGAATTATATAATTTCAAAAGAGAATTCAGGAAACATTGACAAATAAAAAACAAACAAGACTTAGATAACATGATAAAAATTCCCTGATCAAATAGAATAATAGGTGAAAAGCACTTAACACAATGGAAACTAAAAAAATGGTGTGTAACTAGGACATATAAATCCCGAATATATCATAAAAAAATGTTGCCGATAGAAGCAACTAATAAGATTTATAAAATTTAGTATACAAAATAAAGAATTGTTAGAGTTAGAGTAATAAAAAAGATCAACCTCCAAAACATAGATCGGCAGCATTTAGGTAAGAAATTCTAAGAAAATAGTTTAGAAAAAAAAAGTTAGAAGGTAATAAATTATTAAAAGATTAAATGATAACTTAGAACAAATGCATATAAATTACTAGAAAAATAGAATAATAAATAAAATGCAAGGCAAAAGAATATTACGTAAGTTTGATGTACATCAGGCTACTGGGTAGATAACAATGAACCAGATAGTATGAAATGGTAGTCTTTAACCATGTCTAAAAGGACATTTTGAATGGGTTAGTCATGTCATTTGTTTTAAAAAAAATTGCGCCTCCTCCATTTTTTCAAAAAAAAATGATGAAATATTGGGAGGAATATAAAAAGATTTGTTCTAGTATATCTAGAGATATATTAGTATTCAGAAAGATATAAAGAAACATTTAGGGACATTGTACAAACGGTGTCTGTTGAGGCTATTTGTTAATAATGAGATAATAATTAACAAAAGAAAATGGAACTAGTAAGATATATAAACTTTTGAAGCAAAATTATATTAGGAGAAGGAAAAATTACAAACTACAACCCCATATAGACCAAAAAAGCCTCTTAGATATGCTAGATAAATTAAACTAGTTTCAAAGGACTGCAAAAATTTAGGAATTAATAAACTAGCTATACTATTTCGTAAAGATTTAGGAATACTTAAAGGACCATATATTCTAAAAACAGGATGTGAAAAGGACAGAGGATAAAATTTTAATATAGAAGATTATAAATTTTACACATAAAGGATAAAATAAAAAATATTCCTGGACTTTAATATGCTTTCGAATCAGTTATTTGACTCATTGGAAAAGCAGATTTGTAGTTTAGAAGGATGGGAAGCAAGAGTATTAAAGACCTCATAAATGGAGTCCTAACAAAAGAAAGAAGAATATGCGCCCTACCAGCGGAAGGAAAATAGAAAGAAGAATGAAATAAAGCTAGTATAGACATTGAAATCCTAGCTGTAATATATGGCTTGAATAGTTTTAGAATATACATTTTAAACAAACCAGAGATATTAGTAAGGACAGACTGATCGGTCATAATAAAATTTCATCAAAAAATTAATGATAAAGTAGTAGTAGAAGACGATGGTTAACTTTGTAGATTTACTATATCTGTTTATCCAATCTATTTAGTTATTTGAGCATATAAAAAGGCAATGATAATCTATAGTGATCAATTAAGTAGATTATAAATAAAAGTTTAAATTTACAAATGAGACATACTACAAGACAAGGGTAAAAGAGTTCAAACCTCAACCCAGACTGAGGAATACTCTTACAAACAGAACAATGTTATCAAATTTTTACATTTTAAACCTCTAACAAAATTGATGATGATGTCAAAATAGAAAGACTACAGTTTGGACAACAAAACTAATAGCATATGAACAGTCTAACTAACATCAGACACTTGCCTAACTTGTCAACTAGACAAACAACAAAACATGCCTTCATCAGATAATATATGGATAGCACATATAAAAAGAACATTAAATATTAGGTAATTGTTGTTTTGTGCTTTAGGATTTATTTTATTAACAAAAATAAAGAAAACAAATTTAAATATATGTGGAATTCCATGGCAAACAAATTGTGTTTTATAGAATGGTTAATAATTATAAAAAGATTTAAATTTAATGATAACATGGAGAACAGATGGATATAAATTACTAGATAATAGAAAACTAAGAATAGAATACAAGGCAAAAGAATATTTAGTAAGTTGGCTGGTTTAAATCAGGATATTGGCAGATTAAAAAATGAACCAGATTAGTATGACTGGATAGTCTTACATTGCCCAGAAGAAGGAATTTTGAATGGTTTTAGTCATGTTCATTTGTTTAAAAAATTGCGCCTCACTTTCCAAAGGAAAAATGGATGAAATATTGGTAGAATCTAAACGATTTGTTCTAGTATAATCTAGATTGATATAGTTATATCATAAAATTTACAAAAAGAACACTTAGGACATTACAAAACGGTTGTTTTAGGGTATTTGTTAATAATGGGATAATAATTAGTAAAAAGAAAATGGAAACTATGTATGATACATTAACTTTAAAGCAAGTATATTAGGAGAGGAAAAATTAAACTTACAACTCTATAGCCAAAAAAAGCCTTAGATAGCCAGAATAAATGAAATAGTTTAGAAGACTGCCAAAATTTTCTCAGGAATTTAAAATAAAACTAGCTAGACCATGTATTAAAGATTAGAATACTTGTAGGACATTTGTATTCTAGAAAATTGATGCAAAATGACAGAGAAATTTTTAATATAGAAGATATCAAAAATTAGTACCAAAAATAAAGGATTAAATAAAAAATATTTCTGATTTAAGATGGTCTTTAGAATCTATTATTTAATCATTGAAAATCAGATGTAGTCTAGTTTAGAAGGATGGGAGCAGTATAGCAGTCTTAAGACCTCATAAAATGTAGTCTTAACAAAGAAGAAGGAGATGCGCATACCAAAGCAGGGAAGAAAATTAAAGAAAACGAAATAAAGCTAGTATAGACTTGAAATCTAGCTGTAATATATGGCTTGAATAGGTTTAGAATTTACTTTAAACAAACGAGGGATATTAGTAAGGGACAGACTTGAGGAGGCATAATAAAATGTCATCACAAAAATTTAATGAAAAGGAGTAGTAGAAGACGATGTTGAACTTTTTTTTAGATACTATATCTCTTTATTAATCTATCGTATTTGAGCATATTAAAAGGAAATGTAATCAATATAGCTGATCAATTAAGTAGAATACTAAGAAAAGTTTAAGTTTACAAAATGAGGGACCATTATTTACTACCCGACAGGGGTAAAAGAGTTCAAAACCTTAACCCAGGACTAACGCGACTCTTACAAATAGACAATGTTATCAAAAATTTACAATTTAGACCTCTAACAAAAATTGATGATGTCAAAAATATGAAAGGATACAGTTTGGACAAACAAAACTGAAATAGCATTGACAGTCTAACTAGACATTCAGACCACTGCCTAATTGTCAACTAGAAAACAACCAACATTTATTGGATTAATATATGGATAGATAATAATAAAACAGACATTAAAGTAGGTAATTTCTGATTTAAAGGCTTTAGATATTCATTAACAAAAATAAAATAAAATAATATTTAAATATTATGTGGAATTCATGCAAACAAATTGTGTTTTCAGGAAGTTTTGAGACTCTACAAAAGTTTCAAAAAACTCTGTTTAAAGTTTTAATGGACGTTACAAATCTTAAACTATTGCTAGAGGGAGATGTAGGACCAACAAAAATACTATATTTCTCAAGCCCCTTAGACAAAACTCATACTAAAAACTCCACAAATAAAATCAAAAAAAAGACCAGACAAGTAATATTTTGCGGACAATTTTCTCAAGCTATGATAAATCATCAAAAGGCTAAACCTCAAAAATAAAGCCTTAATACAAGAAAATGTGAAGCTCAGGGAAAAACTCCAAAAAATGAAAAGCAAAGGCCATACTACACAAGATGTACAAACTCAGACAGATTTACAGGGTTTTCCATCCCTAATAAAATTGGATGAGATGGGTGTGCATCCCCAGTGAATGTTAAGAAATCCATTGTATCGGATGAAGATACAGCTAGTTCGATTCAAACAGTAGCAGTTAAAGACTTATCAAATATATTTATGGCTGTCGCTTTGCCAAAAAGTTAATGTAGAAAGTTCATCTTCTTCCCAGAACAGACGAAGACTACAACTCACTTTCACCCAAACGCTAAAACAGAAAACTAACGACATACAATTTCTGATTACCCTGACAGTAGAAAAGTTATTCAAACAAAATCAGGAGCAAGATAAACATATAATTAAAGACCCAAGACCAATTCCAAGCCATAAAAGTAGTTAAGATAACTAAGAAAAATGCACGCACCTACAAATACAAAAATAATAAAAACAAAATGAGATGAATCTATAAAGATGTAATATACACTGCTCAAAGCTATGATAAAGAACAATATAAAGAAAAAAGTATAAAAAGTACCAGATTATATCAAAATACCACCAGATTATATTGGTAACAGAGCAAGGTGATCTAAAAGACCTATATTTGTATATGAAAAGACATATTTATTTTAGAATAATAATTCGCCACCTGAGAACCATGTCTACCCATTCTGAAAGACCAACACTTAAATTAAGCCTTAACCACAAACTCATATAAGGAATCCCCACCCTTAAGACAAATACACACGTCTACAGTCTACCATGAAAGTTACATTATCTTTAACTATTATATAAAGTTTCGTTAAAAATTACTCCATGATCCGATAGCAGTTTAGACACCAAGAAAACCCACCATGCTCACCAGTTGTTTAGACGAACCCACACCATATACCCCCACAACCGCAAATATACCAACACAGAACCCATTAGTAGAACAATAGCACGGATAAAATATATTAAAAAGAGTTCCTTTTACAATTATCCCTATAGGATAACTATAAATGAGAAGACCCCCATAAAAATACTTAAAGAATATCGCAAGGTTAACAGGATATCACTAAGTTATATTTCGAATAGACCAAATTATTATTTAAAGGAAATAAAATTAGTTGATAGCAAGGAAGAAACAAACAACCTATGATTTTTAATTAAAAAAATTAGAAGACAAGTTATTACGACCACCTTAGTATGAAGGACTATTCAGATTCGAGGCAACAAGTTCGGATGAGAAAACAAGTGGTTACGAAATAAAATAATAAGGAATAAGTTATTTGATATTTATATAGAGAAATAGAAGAAAAATAAAAAATTGACAAAAAAAGAAAGGCTATAAGAGAATACTTAAAATATATACGAACACAATCATATATACCAAAAAAAAAATATATTACAAAAAATGCAAACGAAGAATATATAAGCGCTTTAAAGGGGGAATTAGAAGGAATTAGAATATCATTTTACATATAATTAAAATAAAAGATCATAGGAAACAGTGTTTGTAAAATAGGCCACGTAGGATAAAATGGGATAATATAGTAAAAATAGCTTCTTTAAAAAAACCAGAATATTTAAATTTACAGATAAATATAGAAAAGAAATTTAAAAGGCTAAGAGCCGGGGATTTTTTGTTTAGGTTGTAATAAAGTTGAATTTTGAAAACGGAGGGCACTACTTACACATACAAAAGATCTCAATATAATACCCTAATAGACTTAATAATTAATTTTATCAAAAAAATTAGGAGAATATAATAATAAAATTATTAGGTTGAACAAGAAGAAACCCAAAAATAGACCAACACGTTTTTAATAAGATAGAAGACAATTTAGATTATATTAAGGAACAAGGAAATTGAAGTAAATAAAAAAAAAAACAAAAAACAAGCGAAAACTAAAAAACAAACCAAAAAGAAGAAGTTAATAATACATTACTTATAAGGAATACAAGAGATAAAAAACAGAATTAGGATTATTAAGAAAATATTTCTTCATGATAAATTTTGTTAGAAAATTGAGACACACAAAGAAGCTCTCACGTTAATGGAAAAAAGAATAGTTCTCCAAAAGATTACAAAAATTTTAATCCGTGTTGAAAATTAGATCAAGTTATCATAAAATAAAATAATATAATAATAACATTATTATTACAACTAAATAACAAAATAGATTAAAAAATTTAAAGAAATTAAAAATACAGACATAACAGGGGTAGAAGAATTAATAGAAAAATTAGCTAAAATAAAAATCACTCCACAAAAAGAAAAAACAATTAATAACATAAAAATGGCCATTTTTCAGCTAGATCAAGAAATGAAGAAGGACCAGAAAGACCTAGACCAAGCTACTCCCGAAATAGTATAGGCAACAATTTCATATCAAGAATATTAAATAAAGGACTCTCTAAAGAAAGATAAAAAACAACAGTTAGATGAAAATAGATGTAGATACGATATACAAATTTTTCAAACAAAATCAATTAAGCTTGTTAAACCAAAAGTCTTATACAATACAATATTACCTTAACAAATCTCATTATACCAGCAATATAGAGAAGAACAATGATCAGTAATAGAAAAATCAGTAGCCTAAATCTTTAAACGCTCAAAGGATTATCTAATGAGTTAAAAAACGTAAGAAAGGGACTTAATGCATATGGGACTATAATAATAGGTATTAAACGATCAATTAGAAAAAATTTAGGAACAAAGATTATAAATTGTAATATACGATAACAGATGGTAAGGCCTAAAAAAATTCGATATAGGATTAACTGAGGTATATGACATGACAAAATAATGCGGAATATTTTATCTCAGCCCAGGACTTTATGAGGATTTAAAGAATTTGGAAAAACATAATTAAAATAGGAATACAAACTAAAGGATATGAAAAGAAAGGAAATTGGAAAAATCCTGACTTAGGTGTATAAGGATTTAGGAAAAATAAAAGACAATAGTAATACTAGATTAAATTTACAAATAAATGATTTGTAGTGGAAGTAAATGGGTAATAAAGAATAAAACTAATAAAACGATAAAATAAACCTGAAGAATAAGCCAGGATTAGATTGGAAATTAGATGATTTCAAGAAGAAAGAAAGTTTAACTCATGATGGCAGTTAATGTACCTATATTCTAAGGAGGAGTCCTCATTAGGATTTACAGATATGGACTATGTTAAACTCAAAGAAATATAGAAGAAGAAGGTCATTAAAGAAGTACCGCTAGAAGGACATGAAATGGAAGTAATATTTTTAGAAGAAGAATTTGCAGTTAGACTTACTATAGAAAAATCAAAGAGATAAGTTACAACAACATATATAATTTGTTTAAATGTAACAAAATGTCAACTAGGAAATCTAGACTTAGACAAGATTAAATCTCATTTTAAAATATGGAATTCAGGACAAATAATAGAGGCTATAGATTAGAAAAATATTACAAGAAAAATTAGAAAAAAAAAAGCTAAAAACATAATAATACGAAAATACAAGAAGTGATAGCGAGACACGAGTTAGAATCTATAATTAGCCAGAAAGAATTAAAGGGAGTCAGCGAGCTCTGTAGCCCATTCAACAACAACAGAACTTAAGGATAACTGCAGACCATAGTACTGGAAATATACCACGTAGAGAAGTATATAGACAAGGTGATGTTTCCCCGATAAACCTAAAACCAATAGGAAAAAATTCTATGAAGAACCAAAAATACTACAAGAAGGAAGTAAAGTAAAGGAAAAAAATAGTAAACATCGCAGCACATGATCCACAAACTTGAATCAGTAATAGGACTTATGGAAAGGAATCGTAGTAGCTGATTTCCTAAAAACCTTACACTTGAAAACAGATGCAGAAAACCATGTACAAGTACTTAGAAACTCTCTTAGGGATAATCTAACTAAAGGCATTATGGAGGCTTTATTAGGTAGGAGTTCCCACAAGAATTCCAAGTATTTGGGTATCATTAGGAACACAAATCATACATTTTAAAATAAAAATCATACACTAATAACAGAGAAGACCCTAATAGTGGCTATAAGTATCATTACAAAGAAAAGAAATGCGGTTAATAAAATTAATAGTTAGTATAAGTAACTTGTACCTTATAAAGAAATTTTTAAATGATTATTTGGTTTAATACTGTTTCAATTGGGTCAGGCTTTCGACCAAGATCTAGGAAAAAAAAAATATTTAATAAATGTCTGGAGCTTTAAAAAGAGAAATAGAAGACAAAGGAGTAAACGAGAAGGAGTATACATATCCTCAGGCTAAAGATCAATAGGAATAGATACAACATATAATGCAGGATACTACAAGAAAAAAATGCACGCACCTACAAATATACAAACAATTAAAAAATAAAATGAGATGAATTTCTGTTAAAGATGTATATACACTGCGCCAAAGCTAGGATACAGAATAATAGAAACAGAAAAAAAGTATAAAAAGTATATAAACACAATATAATAAAAGAATAGTAAGAAAAGATACTTTTTTGAAAATCTTAGGCTAGAACAACATATCTAAATAGAGATAGAAATGTTAGACAATAAAAAAACAGATAGAAAATGACAAAAAAATAAGCTAGAACGTTTCAACATGCGGAAGTATAGAACTTTAGCAAATACTTGTCCTAAAACGTAAAAACACAAAACTAGAAAGCTCAATAAGTAGAAGAATTTAATGCAGCATTTACTAAATGTAGACGATATTATGTCAGAGAACCGGAGCGTATTTACTCTATAGTAGTATTGATGTAGAGAACAGGACTAGAGAAGAGAGCTCCTCCAATTAGAAGGAGAAGAAACTAATACGAATAGGATAGGAAGACTTGAATTTAGAAATTCTTACAAGTAAAATTTATGAAATAATAGAATGCGAACATAATTTTGAAAAAGACACAGTTAGATAGTCAATCCATGTGTTGGTGCCAGGTATCTAGCAAAAAAAAGAGATAGGAATAAATTTTTAAAGAAGGAGGGGGGCATAACTTGATATTAGAAAACCAACTAGGGACTAATATCCAAATAAAAAGAAATATATATAAATGAACCCTTAATAAACTTAAAGTATCAGTCTTAGAAACGAAGATAAAAGAAATAGAGGAAAGAATGATAAGATTAGAAAAGGGTAAACATATTGAATCAATGCCATCAATAGACAATCAAGAATTAATGAATGAAAAATTTAACACCTTATTATGTAATGAAGATAAAAAAAATATTGTTAAAGTAGGGGAATACGAGATAGAAACCTTAGCATTAGTAGATTCAGGATGTACTAACAACATCCTCAACAAGAAAATAGTACCTCCAGAACTGATAAAAACCCTAGCAAAACCACTTGCAGCCATGCAAGTGGACGGAACACATAATGTATACAAACACTATATTGATAAAGTACAGGTTAGTTTTCTAAACACATGTTCAGAATTTTATAAAACTACTTATAGAAAAAATATGGGAAATAGACTTAAATATAAGTGTAGATTTTGTATTAGAAATAGATTTTATACTATATAATTGTAACAACCCAAAATATGAATAGGATCAAGACTTAGGGTGTCAACAATGCTTGCGATTAAACCAAGGTTCACACGGATTGATACGCGTAGAACTAGACCATACAACCCTTACTACTATCAAGTCAACTAACTTAGGGAGTTAGTTGGGCTTGGAAAGGTTGGAACCAACCAAGTAAGGCTCACGAAAATGAAGATTTAATCGAAGGAGTCTTTACCAGACCTTAAAAGAAGAAAATTTATGTTTTGAGGGTCTAGGGGTAAAATGGTCATTTCTAGGCCAAGGGTAATATTGTAATTACCCTGAATAGATAATAAATTAATTAATTAAGTTAATTAAAAGAGCTTTTTAAATTTGGGGCGACCTAGAGTGACCCATTTTGCAAATGGGTTGCCACTCGGGTTCGAGCCCCACTAGGAGAAAGGAATTGATGATTTAATCATCAATTAAAATCTATTCATTAAGGGTAAAATGGTCCTTTCAGGTATTAATTAAAATAAATCAGATTTTTATTAAGTTAATTAAATCCTATTTTGACTAAGTCTTGAATTTAGTCTCCTAATCCTAATAACTCTCTCTCCCTCACATTTCTCAACTCTCTCTCACGTTCTCAATCTCTTTCTCTCACGTTATTCTGCCAAACACAACAAAAACCAGAAAATACATCAAGAGTTCTTCACACTTGAAGAACTCACAAGAATTTTTAAGTAAAAAACAAAGTAATCAAAACGTGAAGGCTGAGAGAGGTTCGTCGAGTGGTGTGTACGTTGAAGTGAATTGGGCGTGGTTAATAGGAGTTTCCAGGCAGCAGCTTCACACTTGAACAACATCAAAAGATATGGGTTTTCTCTCTTGGAATTGTTTCTCCAAGAGTATTTCCTCGCACGTTTCTCAAGTTCCTTGAAAACTAAGTTGTTCCCCTTTGTAAGGTTCTTGTCCTTAAGCTCCCAAACAAATTCGTAGGATGGTATGTTTTGGCTTCTAGAATTAGGCATGATTGACGTATTTCATGTTACATTGTGAACGTGTTTTATGTAAGGGAATTTACGAAATGATATTTCGAGTGTAACAAAAACTTGCTTGTGTGTGCATTTGGGCAGTGGTTTTTCCCCACTGTTTGGGTTCGAATATTCATGTGTTTTCGTGGTGTAATGTGTGTCAATGTTTGTTTCATTCTAATGAAAATGTTGGGTTGAATAACATCTTTTATCTTAAGTAAAACTCATGAAAGAGGTGACTAAAAATGAGTGAATTAATGATACGAAAAAAATTTTCCAGATTGCATACTCTCTCCCATAATGTTAATCTAGGTTTTTAAAAAGGAAATAAATAGTGAGGTTAATGGGATGAACCCAGACCTCACATGTTTGAGAAGGATGAAAAATAAGAGAAAAACGTGAAGGAGCTAAGGGGAATCGAACCCCTTAGCTACTGGTTTTGTGAGGCAAAGAAAAAGGGCAACGGGGGGCTGGGGGATTCGATCCTATCTCCTGCTTTCGCAGAAAAAAAGGGAAATGGGGCTGCTGGGGAATCGACCTCGTGACTTATAGGGAGGAGAAGGAGAAAAAAAATTCAGTAAACAAGTTAATGGGAGGCGTGGGATTCGAACCCACGACCTCCTAGTACGCGCGAAGGGAGAGGAAATAATGAAAAAAGGAAATGCGAGGCGTCGGGATCGAACCCACGACCTCAACACTTAAGAGAGAGGCAAAATAAAAATCAAATAAAGTGAGGCTATGGGGATTCGATCCCACAACCTCAATTCCACTCGCCCATTTAAATAAAATAAAGATAGAGGGGCTGTGGGGGTTCGAACCCACCACCTCACAGCCTCCTCAGCAAATATTTTAAAAATAATAATAATAAGGGGGGGCTGTGGGGGTTCGAACGGATTGTGGGGGCTCGAACCCCCAACAATTTTGTTATCTATGAGTGAAACTAAAATAGAAAATTAATCTTTACATGTAAATGTTTAGATTGGATTTCGAGTTCTAATGTTTGAATATTTAGAAATAAAATTAATGAAAAATATAATGATATCAAGTGATCCAGATTTTGGGGTTCCTTGGCCCAAATTTTCGTATTGATGCATAAGTCATACATTTGTCATATCCAAGAATAATTCCATCTACTTATAATCAAATTAAGTCTTGGTAAGTGTATGTACAAATACATAATCTTGTACTCAACATAATCTAGGAAAGTAATAACACTTAGCAACTACAAATGAAACGCCCATGGCTTCTATACCATACGTCTTGTACACATAACTCTAACATACTTTCAAAAATAAGTAAACCTAGATGTATGTAAGAAACGATGAACCCTAGGATGGTTAGATGGTGTAAGCTATCAGTAAAGTGGGTCAGTGCATTGAATGATATATAAAAAATGAATATGAAATTAGCATTCACGTAATAAGAGGTAGTAACCATGAAATAGCAAAGGTGCCAATATAAAGAATGTGGTGACAACATGACATTGAGGCTAATGAATATGATGAGTTCAATCCTCAACTGAGTATCAATAAATGTCCAATATGTGTACTCACCAGAAAGTAAAAGATAATAAAGAGACCAGTCTCTATGAGCAATCTAACAAAGTGTTGAGTTTAAAACACACTTTAATACTATGATGATGAGAAACATCTAAGAGCTATGTTGTCCTCATACTAGAAGTCACTGCCCTGACGTATGAGTGAATGTAATGGAACTTTATATGAAGAGCAACGATAAGCTAAGCTATAAGCCGTGATGCCTTCTTTATGGAAGGCAAAGGTTTCGCATAACTCTCCAATGAATTGAGACTATCCGCTTGGCAGGTATGGGTTCTCCTACCTGCCTAGTCTTTGACCTATAACTGCCAATATAGGGATCTGGCGGGGTTAAATTTCATTATGCTAATATGTTTTATAGAGTCCTTAAGTCCTGGTGATTCTCCCGCTTTTAGGGTTGACTGGTTGTGTTCTCATGCAGGCTGGGAACGGTGTAGCTTATGCTTCCAGACAGCTCAAGGTTTCATTAGAAGAATATCCCTCCATGCCCGGATGTGGCAGCTGTGGTGTTTGCCTGAAGATGTTGGAAGACTTATTTTATGGATTGCCGTTGATGTGTTCCCAAACCATAACAGTCTCAAGTACGTGTTCAAACAGAGTGGTTGAATCTACGTCAGTCGGAGATAGGTGGAGTGTTGAATGGTTATACATGAATGTTCACTACATCTAGGTAAGTTATGTTGTAGCGATTCTTTGGAGCAGGAATGAGCATGGAACAGTACACACAACCCAACGTTAGGATGAGACAAGGACTGTGAAAGCGGTACTAGACTTTGGCCAGACTGGGTGTACGATTGGTTGACTCTACATATTGTTGGGTGTTTCAGTTCATCCTAGTTCTTTAATCTCCTTGGTAGTTGAAGTCAAGAAGGTCAGCATCTTGATCCTGTGTTATGGAGCTGAAGGACTCAGTGTTCGTAAAAATGATGAGTCCTCGCTTTGGGAGTGAATGGCAATACTTAGTACCGACAGGCTGTGTGTACCAACATTTGAATGTTTTTCAGACCAGATGTGGGCAGAGGCCCTGGCTCCAATATCCATACGTTCATGTCCACCAAAATGTATCATTCTTAAGAAGATTTATTAATGGAGGCAATGAAGAAGGACATGCATATATGTTCAAGTGTCCTAAATTGTTAGCATGTTTAAGGTAGAGCATCTTAAGCCTGGTGGTCTGATTTCACTTATTGAGGGTTCCGATTTGGAAGTGGGAGGCCTTTAGTTAATTGACTTCGTGGTTTTTTTCTGAGGACTAGGGGCAGCCTGACTCATATTTGTGGAGCAGATTGGACTAAGTCTGCCCCTTTATCTTTGTCTATCTATAAATCTTTTAGATAGAGGAGATCATTTTACTTTCAATTTTTCTGGAGATCTTCCAGAAAAGCTTGGCACGCAGGTAAAGCTTACACTACCTTTCAATCCTCATACAGACGGCAGGTAAGCGTGCATCATTCATACATAGGAGGCGTGTTTGAGAGCGTGCGTGATTGACTCATAAGTAATTGGGATGACCATCTACCTTTGATAGAGTTTTCGTATAATAATAGCTATCACTCTAAGCATGGGATAAGCAACCATTTGATGGCATTGTATGGTAGGAGGTGAGATCTTCCAGTTGGGTGGTTCGAGGTTACGAGAGTCATCTATTTGGGTCGGAGATCATTCATGAGGCCTATAGAAGGTCAAGTGATTGGGAACCAGGGGCACACAGCGGCGGACAGGTTGACTACTGTTACAGTCGTGAGAAGTCACAGAATGGCCCTAGAGTTTGATGTGGACCAGGTTTACTTGAAAATATCACTTATGAAAGGGGTTATGAGATTTTGGTAAAAAAGGAAAGTTGAGTTCGAGGTATTTTGGGGGCCATAATGAGATTCTACAACGTGTGGGTGAGGGTGCCGTATGATTTGCATTGCCTACGGCACTAGTCTTCTTTTCATCCAGCTTTTATGTCTCCTATGTTAAAAAGTGCCCAGTGAATCCAGCTCAATCCACTTGTTGAGGTTGGGGTTGGTGAAGACTTGTCTAAGAGGAGGTAACCTGTTGAGATCTTAGACAATTAGTCAAAAACGCTGAGGAACAAGGATATTGCCGACAATTAAGGTGATTTGGAAAATCATCTTGTTGAGGGTGCGACATGGGAGGCTGAGCTGACATAGAATCCCGCTACCCTCATTGTTCATCTCTTTGAGGTTAGACTTCCGACTCTTAATCCTATGTTCCTTATCTCTCCGTATTGTGTTGCTTTTATTGCTATGTATGGTTGATTTTATTATGCCTACTGGCATTAACGATGTTAATTGTAGTGTCATTAGAGACACTGTTGTTCCTAAAGGTGGGATAATGTACAACCCAAAATATGAAGAGGATCAAGTACGACGGATTGATACGCGTAAGAACCATACCTAGAACCCTTACTACGAGCCGTCAACTAACTTGGGAGTTGTTGGGCTTGATAGGTTTCGAACCAACCAAGTAGGCCTCGCGAAAATGAAGATTTTAATCAAGTAGTGTTTATTATCGGACCTTAAATAAGAAATTTATGTTTTGAGGGTCCAGGGATAAAATGAACATTCCAGGCCAAGGGTAATATTTAAATTAACCGTTGAGAATTAGTAAATAATTAATTAAGTTATTAAAGAGCTTTTGAATTTTGGGCGACCCGAGTACCTTTCGCAAATGGGTTGCAACTCAGTTCGAGCCCCCACTATGAGAAGGAATTGATGATTTAATCATCATTAAAATATTTCATTAAGGGTAAAATGGTCCCTTCTCAGTACTAATTAAAATAACTCAGATTTTTAATAATTACTTAATCCTATTTTGACAAGTCTTGATTTTAGTCTCCTAACCTAATAACTCTCCTCTCCCTCACATTTCTCAAGTCTTTCTCCATTCGCAATCTCCTTCTCTCCACTCTCACGTTTATTCTGCCAACACAACAAAAAAACCAAAAATACATCGTGTTCTTTCACACTTGAAGAATCCACGATTTTTACTGAAAGACAAGTAAATCAAAACGTTAAAGGCAAGAGAGGTCGTCGAGTTGGGGTGTACGTTGAAGTGATTGGGCGTGTTTGAGGAGTTTCCCGGCAGCACTTCACACTTTAATAACACTCTTTTACTAAGTAAACTAATGAAAGAGGTGACGAAAAAATGGTGAAGATATAAGAAAAACAAAACGATGCATACTCTCCCATAAGGTTAAATTCAGTTTTTAAAAAAAGGGAATAATAAGTGAGTTCACTGGGAATTGAACCGAAGACCTCACATGTTGAGAAGGCTGAAAAATAAGAGAAAAACCTGAAGGAGTTAAGGGGAATCGAACCTCTTAGCTACTGGTTTCGTGAGGCAAAGAAAAAGGAAAATGGGGGTTGGAGGATTCGATCCTAGCTCCTGTTTTCGCGGAAAAAAAAGGGAAATGGGGCTGGTGGGGAATCGAATCACGACCGATGGGGAGGACAAGAAGAAAAAAATTAAGTAACAAGTAAATAGGAGGCGTGGGATTCGAACCCACGACCACCTAGTATGCGCGAAGGGAGAGGAAATAATGAAAAAAGAAAATGTGAGGCGTGGGGATCGAACCCACGACCTCAGCGCTTAAGGGAGAGGCGAAATAACAATGAAATAAAGTGAGGCTATCGGGATTCGATCCCACAACCTCACTGCCACTCACCCATTTAAATAAATTAAAGATAGAGGGGTTGTGGGGGTTCAAACCCACCACCTCACAGCCTCCTTAACGAAATTTTAAAAAAAAAAATAATAAGGGGGGGGGGGGGGTTGGGGGGGTTCGAACTCACAACCTATTGTAACAAATTTAACTCCAAAAAATACAAGAGGTTGTGGGGGCTCGAACCCCCAACCATTCGGTTATCTAAGAGTGAAATTAAAATAGAAAATTACCCTTCCATGTAAATGTTGAGTTATTTAGAGTTTCTAATGTTATGAATATTAGAAATTAAATTAATGAAAAATATAAAGTTCCAAGTGATCCAAGATTTGGGTACCCTTGCCGAAATTTTTGTATTGATGCATAGTCCCCCCCCCTTATGTTATTAAAATATCCAAGAATAATATGCCATCGTCTTAGATCAAAAATTAAGATCTTTTGTATATATACAAGATTAATTAATCTTGTACTACATCATCTTATGAAAGTATAATCACTTAGCAAACTACAATGAACCCCATGTCTTGTACACATAAGTCTAACAACTTTCAATAGTGAACCTAGATTTTTTAATGGAAACAATGAACCCAGGGAGGGTTAAGTATGAGTGTAAGATACACTAAGTGGCCAAGTGCATTGGCAATATGAGATATAAATTATGAAATGATGCCAATAAGCATTCACTTAATAAGAGATGAGTAAACTATGAAAATCAAAAGGTCTAATAATGAAGAATGTGTGCACATGATATGATGCTAATGAATGATGAGACCAATCCTCCAGTGAGAATAAATAAAATTTACCTACGTCACTTTACAAGAAGAGTGTAAGATATAAGAAACCAGTCCTTAGGAACACTCTATGAAAATGTTGAGTTAACACACTTAATACTATGATGAGATCAGAAATCATCTAATGAGCTATGTTGTCTCTCATACTTAGAATCATCTCCATTACTATGGTTGATGTACTGGAACTTTATACAGAGCACCATAGGCTAGCTATGAGCGGTGATGCCTTCTTTCGGAAAGGCGAAGTTGACGTAACTCCGCATGAATGACTGTCCATCTCGCCGGGTATGGGTTCTCCATACATATCCTATTCTTGAACCTATACTGCCATTATAGGGATCTGGGCGGGGTTAACTTCCCTATATACTCTAATATGTTATCAGTCCTTTGGCCATGATTCCACCTCTTTTTGGTGTGGTGATGACAACTGGATTTCAATGATGCTCACCTGATCTAATGTCGTTAAAGTCCAGTTCCCATGAATGAATGGGCCAGAGCCTCAAAGAAGCAATAAAGAATTAATGATACCGAAGGTGTTGGATAGGATATCAAGAGGTAGCTAGACTCTTAATGACATTAGGTTGTTCCTGATCATTGTCACAGCGAACCCCATGATGTCGTTAAACACACCTAGGTATAGTCTGGTGTTTCACACTGGGCCTGAATTAAATGAAATGAAGTAACTCTGAAACATCGATTTTAACTAGTAAACCTAATACTAAAATAAGACACAAATTAAAAGAAAAATGTTGCAATAAATGTGAAAATAATTCAACATGCAGTAAAATAGGTTGTAGTGTAATATTTGAAAATTTATCAGAAATAGAAGATTTAGATGAGCTAGATAAATATTATGTTTTAATAGAAATGGCAACAGAATTATATAATTTCAAAACAGCTTTTCAAAAAACAAGACAAATAAAAAACCAACAAGACATAGATAACATTATAAAAAATACTAGATCAAATAGAAATAATAGGTGAAATGTCTTTAAAATATTGGAAAATAACAAAATTGTGTGTAAACAAGACATTATAAATCCCGAATATATAATAAAAAATGTTGCGATAGAAGCAACTAATTAAGATTTAGAAGATTTTAGTATACAAATTAAAGAATTATTAGAAGTTAGGAGTAATAAAAAGATCAACCTCAAATGTATCTCGCACCCGCATTTAATGGTAAGAAATTATATTAAATAGTTAGAGAAAGTTAGAATGTAATAACTTATAAAGTAAAAGGATAACATTAGAACAAGGAGATAAATTACTAGATAAAATAGAACTAATAAATAGAATCAAGAAAAAAGATATTTAGTAAGTTTGATGTACACAGGATATTGGCAGATAAAATGCACCCAGATAGTATTGAATGGATAGTCTTTAACATGTCCAGAAGACATTTTAAATGGTTGTCATTTCATTTTTTTAAAAATGCGCCTCCAATTTTCCAAAGAAAAATGGATGAAATATTTGGAGAATATAAAAGATGTGTTCCTAGTATATTTGATGAGATATAGTATTCATTCAGTAAAGATATGAAAAATACTCGGACATTTACCAAACCGGAGTTTAGTTATTGGTTAATAATGGGATAATAATTAGTACAAAGAAATTAACTATTTTATTATACATAACTTTAAAGCTTAATATAGGAGAAGGCAAAATTAATACAAACCTCTATCGTAGCCAAAAAAGCCTTAGATATGCCAGATAAATTAAATAGTTTAGAAGACCTGCAAAATTTTCTAGGAATAATAAACTACGCTAGACCATTTATTAAAGATTTAGGAATACTTGCAGGACCATTGTATTCTAAGACATGATTCAAATGACAGAGAAATTTTAATATAGAAGATATAAAATTAGTACAAAATAAAGGATAAAATAAAAAATATTCCTGATCTTAATATGTCTTTAGAATCAGATTATTTGATCATTGAAACAGATGGTAGTTTAGAAGGATGGGAGCAGTATTAAGATCTCATAAATGTAGTCTTAACAAAGAAGAAAGAATATGCGCCTACCAAAGCAGAAAATATAAAGAAGAACGAAATAAAGCTAGTATAAACATTGAAATCCTAGCTGTAATATATGGCTTGAATAATTTTAGAATATACATTTTAAACAAACCAAAAATATTAGTAAGGACAGATTGAGAGGTCATAATAAAATTTCATCAGAAAATTAATGATAAAGTAGTAGTAGAAGACGATGGTTAAATTTTTTAGATACTATATCCTTATCATCTCTAGTAAATTTGAGCATATAAAAGGAATGAATAATCATATAGCTAATCATAAGTAGATTACTAATAAAATTTAAATTTTACAAAATGAAGACCCAGTACTACCAGACAAGGGTAAAGAGTTTCAATCTCTAACCGACTACGCATACTCTTACAACAGACAATGTTATCAAATTACTTTTAACCCTCTAAACAAAATTGTATGGTGTCCCAAATGAAAGACTACTTTTGGACAACAAAACTTAATAGCAATATGAACAGCTAACAGGACTTCAACAGTTGCCAATTGTCTACTAGAACAAACCAACAACGGCCTCATAGATAATATATGGAATAGCACATATAAAAAGACTTAAATATGTAATGTTTTTTTATATATTCTTTAAGGATATTATTTTCTTAACAAAAATAAAGAAAACAATTTAAATATTATGTGGTAATTCAATGGAAAATCTTGTGTTTTTTTAGACATGGATAGAAGTTTTATTCTCTACAAAAGGTTTCAAAAACCTGTTAAAGGGTTTAATGACTTTATAAGAAGTTTAGACTATTCTCAGAGGTATTAGGACCAATTAACTATATTTCTCCAGCCCTTAACAAACTCCACAATAAACATCCAAAAAGACAGACAAAGTACTATTTTTTGCCACATTGTCATCTATGACTAAATCATTCTAAAGGCTAAACCTAAAAAATGAAGCCTTAATACAAGAAAATGCCAAGCTCAGAGAAAAACTCCAAAAAATGAAAGCAAAGGCCAGACTACACAAGATGTACAAACTCAGACAGAAATACAAGATTTTCCATCCCTAATAAAAATGGATGAGATAGGTGTGCATTCCCCACTGAATGTTAATAAAAACATTGTATCGGATGAAGATACAGGTAGTTCGATTCAAACAGTAGCCGGTAAAGACTTATCAAATTCGTTTATGGCTGTCACTTTTCCAAAAAGTGAAAATGAAAGAAAGTTTTCCATCCTTCTTCCAGAACGAGAAGCCTTCAACTCTCTTTCACCCAAACGCCTGAAATAAAAAACTAAAAGCGCAGAACACTAAAGACGAGAATTTCTTATTTACCCTAGACATAGAAAGTTACTCAACAATACAGGAGTAAGATAACATATAATTAAATAACCCAAGAACCGATTCCGAAGCCCGAAAAGTAGTAAGATACCTCAGAAATTACTTAGAGACAATGCAATTTTCCCCAAAATCCTAATATGACGACTCGGGCCATGAGTTTTGATTCATAGCATTGCATAATTTAGCACTTAAGTATATATTATATATAATATATATTATATATAATATATTTAATTAATATAATATATATAAAAGTCCACTAACCAACAACTGCAGGGCACGGATGTCTAAGGGAATAGAGCATGGCTGGCGGGCGATCGTCTCCTGCGAACCAGTACGGGGGGAAAGTCAAGTATGGCGTAGGGAGTGCCTGTTTGCATAGCTTGATGGAGTGGAGATACAATAATCGGGTATAGCGGGACGCATTGTCGGCTTGTCGAGCGAACGAAGGTAAGGGCGTGTTTGTCGTGAGGAAGCAGGGAGAGTGTGATGTGATTTCGAGGTAGAGACGTGTAAGAGGACGGTGTGGGGAGGATATTGGGAGGGAGTGTCTAACGAGTGGTAGTGCAACAGGTATAGCCGTCCGGGCGGTAAGGTGCGTGGGGAGGCGAGGGGGAGGAAAGGAAACTTAGGGTAGGATAGGGGAGCTTGGAAGAGTGGTTAGCGCGCTGATGGCGTTGGTGGTAGAAGCAAAGGAAGTTATATAAAAGCCTGCTGGCCGCCCTCGAATTTGGCGTGAGTTGGGTGCATTGAAGTGGGAATGCCGGGGGAGGAACCTAGTGGCAGCCTAACGTGCTGCGTGGTGAGTACAAGGAAGTTGTGAGATATTCGAAAGGGGGAGTGGCAGGCAGATGATATACTACGTTAATGTAAATAGGTCGGGTGTGGTCAAGGTGATAGCAACAGGCAGCCGATGGTTAATTGTGTCCTTCGGTCGGAAGGTGCCCTTAATCAGTACCGGAGTGGGGCGGGAGTGGGGGGCGTGATGGTGTATTTAAGGGCTGATAGATAGGGTCCATGCTTGGATTGAACACGCGGTGAAGGGGGGGTGGCTAGGGGGGATCGCAAAGAAGACTGATGGCCGGCGGGGTGTGCGAGGCGTTGGGGGAGGTCGTTGGAATGAGGGCGAAAGGTTTCCGCAGCGCTGTGAATATATGCGAGGTTCTAATAGGGGAGGCTTGGAGAGCGACATGGTGGATAGGGGGGGTAAAAGGACCAGGGAGTCGTATTAAGGGGGGTGGGGGGCTTAGGTCGCGATAACGAGTACAAAGTTCGGGGTGTCGATTTTGGTGCAAGCTGAGGATTAGACGGGTTCGGGGGTTTCTGCGGTTGGGATACTATACGCGGGGGACCCGGATGTTCTGGGGGAGGTTTGGGACATCCCGGATTGGGGGCAGAAGGGAGCTGCTCGGTCGCTGGCCGGGTTGGAAGCGGTTACGGGATTTAATTGTCGTAGAAAATAAGAATGGGTGGGGGTGTTTAGGGTAGAGTTGTTGGCCTTGGGAAATGCTGGCGGGGGTGTGGCAAGCGTAGATGATTGGGGCTATGGGCCGAGGGGTATGAATGCGGTCTGGAGCCGGCGGATCGGTGGGTATATACCGATGAGTTGTCTTCCAAAGGGAGGAGTGTTCGAAGTCACCTTCTACCTGACAGCACGCGACCGCCAGCCAGTTGTAGCCAACGGAAGACCTCTCCCTTCTTCTCTCTCTCTCTCTCTCTCTCTCTCTCCCTCTCCTACCCTCCCCGTCCTTTTGTCCCCCCCACCATTGGGGTCCTCCCGCGTGCTGCCTCTTTCGTCCCTTTGTGCGTCTTCCCTGTCCTCCCCCCCCCCCTTTGTGCCCCCCTGTGGCTTCCGTCGTTTCGCTGCCCTCCGGCCGCCCCCCTCCCCGGACGTAACAAGACAATATGCAAAAGAAGGAGCACAATTTCACGTTCCGATGGGGCCCAGAATCGTCATCGCTGAGAGGATAAAATTCTTTTTCCATTTGAAATCGCGAAATTTGAAGCCCGAATATCTTCTATAAAAGCGACTTATCAGTTGAGGAAGAAGTAGAGAACAAAAGCCAAGAAAGAAAGAACCTAAATAAAAAAATTACCAAAAGTGTATTCATCTGAATCCCTCCTCAACACAATCCCATCATAATAAACGTCCTTTGTAAATAAGTTTGTAACTAATTTTGAAAGAAGTTATATTTTCTTCTTTGAGTTTTTGTGTTTCTGAAGGAAACTCCCTCCGTTAATTATGTAAAGTTTGCATATTAAGATACGTACTTCCCATATATGTAAATATGTTTGTTTAAAATTTTCATATGTAAAATAAATGTTTATAGTTTTCTTTATTATCATTAATAATTTTACTTAAGTATATGGTTAGTCTCTTAGTCCTCTGAAAAGCATCGATGAATTAACCTGTAAATTCCTAGGACACTGACATGTCTGTTCGATGTTCTTAAGAAGAATTCTATGAATGACCATATCCGGGGTGTGGTTAAAGAAAACTGCAATTAGGAACAAAAGCTAAGAGAAATAGATGAACAGTAATAATAGATTAATGAAGACCATTAGTTAAAAAGAAAAGAAAAATACTAGAAACTTATGCTGATACTCATAAAGAACAAGGAATGAGGAGTAACTGAGTAGGACTTATACTAAAAAAATTTTACCAAATATTTAGCTCTTCTGAAATACTCAAATATATTGAAATAACACCAAAATTTATTGAATACAATATTATATATTATATTAATATATCTATATATTATTATATATTATATATATATTATATAGTATAGGTATATATAAACAAAAAGCTTATATGACAAAAGACCAATCAATTATTTTGTAACTTACTTTTGAATTTAAATATTTATAGATAATCACATTGTTCTATACATAAAGTAGGATGACATAATGCAAACAAAATCACTTATCAAAAGTTAAAAAGCTTTTTTTTATTATAAAAGATTATATTATTATTTCAAGAATATATATAGATATATATATGTACAAATAAATCTAATCCAAAGACCTAATTGTTACTTTTCACAAATCACTACTCTTAGAAATGAAAACCTAAATCTTAATGTCCTCTTCTTCTCATTTCATAAAAAAAAAATCACCATTGTTATGCCGACAAAAACTCATTTTCAACTTCCTTCGTTGTAATAAGTAGTGATCTTACGACTGGGCAAACTGAACTGGACTTACCGTTACCTTCCGATCGTTCCGTGTCTCACTTTCGGTTTGTGCCTACGGCGGGCGGGATATTCTAAACGGTAACAACCAACGGAACGGGACGGAACCGTAGTTCATACCGGTGTACCGGTACCACAGTTCATCCCGGTTCATTCGATTCCGGTCCGATGTTCCGGTCCGGTTTGTTAATATATATTAAATTTTATATTTATATCATTTATATTTAATATTTTTTTTTTATAAATTATATTTTAAAAGTAAAAATTTTTTTAATCCCCCCCGCCCCTGCGCCCGCCTGCCCTCGCCTTGCCCGCCCTTCCCATCCCCTTTCCGCCCCCTGCACTGCGTGCTGCTTTATGCAGCTGCAGTCTGGGCAGGGGCGGCCGGGGCGGGGAATTTTAAAAACTTAAATTTTCAATATAATTTAGAAAAAATATAAATATACAATATATAAAATATAAAAAATCATATAGAGTAATGAACCGGACCGGACCAGATTGGAACCGGAATGAACCGGTACCGGTACACCGGTACGAAACTACGGTTCCGTCCCATTCTGTGTACCAGTTTAGAATATCCCAGCCCGTCCTGTAGGCAACCTAAACGGGACGAACCGGAACGGTACCGGTACGTCCCGTTCCGTTGCCCAGTCTTAGCAGAATCTGAATACATACGAGAGAGCAGATACAAGAAGTGGACCATCCTCTTCTTGTTCATCAGTCTCACTATATTTCTTGTATTAATTTTTTTTTAATTTATATGAGTAAGTCTGATCTAGAAGCTCTTGCTTCTCAAGATGAGGTACCATCCGAAGCAGAACCCTAATATACGCCTTCTCTTTGATTTTCACAGTAAGTTAAGTCTGTCAATTGAATTGAATCGTGGCGGAACATATTTTCTGATTTTTTGTGGATGTGTTTGTGAAATTATCATTTAATATTACGTATTTAAAAAAAAGCATTTGAACTTCACTTTTTTCTGTTCGTGTTCATCATTGAAAGCTTCATCGCAAAATAAAAATGAATTAGTGTTTGTTACTCTTTGAAAGGATTTTTACCTTTGACTTTGTTAGTGAATATCGCCATAATTAGTCCATCTCCATTTTCATAGTGTAGTATGCTGAATTTTGAGCTGACAAATTTAGGATCGAATTGATTAAACAAGCAGGGCTTGTTAGTGTCGTTCTTTTGGTTGATTTTTTACTTTGAGTTATGCGCCTCTTTTATTATAACAAATGAAGAAAGTGATATTTCTTACAACTGTTTGCTTGTTTTGATTCTGCCATGATAATGTGCCAGCAGTTAAAATGTCAACTCCAAGAAAGAGACTGATGTGTGATTTCAAAAGGTTACAACAGGACCCTCCTGCAGGTATTAATGGTGCTCCTCAAATTTTTTATTTGATGATGTCATTAACAATTGAATGGATAAAAGTAAGAGTTATGTCAAATAAAACGAGATGAATTTGGTAGTTTTATTTTCTTGAACCGCAGAATAAAAAATGGAACGATTCTTGTTTTTTTAGGCAATATATGGATTGTGCATTGTCTAAGTTACTAGATTATCAGAATTCCGACTTTAGTTGAACATTGCATAATGCATTTATTACCCGTATATCTTCCCCAAGAATATTTATAACCTTAAAAACTTATGAGCCTATCAATAAAGTATATAGTTTAAGAAGGTTAGATTATGTTATGTTATTGGAAATGAGTAGAACTCAAATATCACAAAAATCTGATTTATGCATATTTGAGTTGAACAATGAGAAAAACTTTTTTGGGGTGCCTATTGAGGAATACACTAATGTAAACTTTATCTGATTTTTTAAAGAAAAATATGCTTAATTATCATTTTCATTCTTGATAAGAGAAGGATTCGTTGAACATTTGGAGGGTAAATCCATAATTTCATCTTCTCCATTCCTTCTTTCATACAATGTGTCCTCATATTCTCCATTTCTTTCTTTCTTTGACGTGTGTTCTCAAATCGATGGAGAATGTTCCACGCTTGCATCTTTGATTTCTACATTTGTTATTTTGAAGAACTTTTCTTTATGTTCCATAGAAAACAACAGAGATTCAATTTGTGTCCTACATTGGGAGACAAAGTTTAAGTTTATCCTATGAACAAAAATGTACACCTCCTTTCTCTGCCTCCTGTGTTTCCTATTTCCCGTTCACTAAATTCCTGGGTTTTCTTTCGATTGGATATTTTTCCAAAAAACCCTTACTGGAAATACACTTGTTGTATGCGGTTGCTTGTTTTCCATTATTCAATTTTGGTTTGCTTGATCATGAAGTGTTATTTTGCCTATTGGTTGAACCCCCCCCCGAAAATATTTGGTTTTAACTTTTTTTTCTTTTGTCAAAGATCACACTTTTTGCTAATTTAGGCTACACTTTACTGGTATGGCCGTATGCCTAAAATGGTGTAGTGGTATATCATCAATTGAAAAATATAATATCACATTTTGATAGTCATAAGATAAAAAAATAGTGTGATACTTCTAGACTACTGTTTGCTTGTTGGGCAATCCAGTAACATGTCTGACTTCGAATAGGTGAGATTTGTTCTTTCCTTGGTAAGATTCAAGAACTAACAAGTTGATTCACCTTTTTTTGCTAAAAATCCGCTGAATTCAAGGTACTTTGACAACATTGTAGACAATTTTTGAATCTCGGAGCACAATTAATAGTTAGTCTTAGATAAGGACATTGAATCATACACTTTTATGCAACTTTTCTTGAATGCAACAACTGCCAAGATTCAATGAAATTCTCCATTACTATTTAAATGGACATAAACATCATCTGTCAAGTGTTAAGGCAGTCCACAAGGTATTTATTAATAAGGAAGGAACGGGAAAGAATGAAAGAAGTGGATTTAACATTGGGGCTGATAGAGGAATGAGGGTGTGGGGCTATGCAAGTTAAAGGTGCAAAATAAGTTGAAAATCAGTCAAACCAGTATAGGTTAACTATTGTTGTCACCTTTGAATCAACTAATCCATATATATGTAACAAGTTAGATGTTGAAAAACTGTTGTATAACCCTCCCTATTCAAGACAGTGTCAACTTAAGTTTGCCTAAGAAAAGTAAAGAGATAATGCCCAAAGTAACCCCTCACCTATGCCAATCCAGAGGACACACATTTATACGATACATGATCTTATTACCCCCTGAACTTATTTATAAATAATTTTCTACCCCTTTGTTGGCCTACGTGACACTAATTTCTAGGGGGCCAAACGCTGATTTATTGACTTTTTTTTTCAACCTAGTTGCAATTGTAGGCCGAAAAAAAGTGGTTTAGAAAATTTTACTTTATAACAATTAAGTTCAGGAGGGTAATAAGACTTTAGTATAATATAAGTGTGTCTTTAAGATTTCAAACATAGGTTGAAGGGGTACTTGTGTATTTTCCTAAAAGTAAAACATAAATATGGAATGGAGATTTGTACATAAGAAGTTATCTTAGAGGGAGAAGATGCAAGGAGGGGAAGTAGGATCGGGTTCGCCCAATCGAACAGAGAGTCGATGCAGACAAGTTTTGATATCCAAATTTGATCGACCTTTACATATTTTTTAGGAATGCTATTCCATTAAATACTTTTTTTAAATTTGTTTTAAATTTAGAATTTTAGTCGATTTTGCCTGAAATAATTAGATATTTTAGTATGTTTACTTTATAAAATTATCGTAAATATTATTAAAAATTGTTAATAAATTTCTAAATAGTTATTTTATTCAAATGTTTCAAAATTTAAGTGATTTTAATTATATGAAATATATTATAAAATTTATAGTATTTTAATTGGATAACATTTCTAAATTCCTCAAAAATATTTAATTGGTAGCCCTTTATCTAATTCATTTCACACTCTAGCACAAATCTAATTTCAAATCTATATTCAATAGTAGCCGGTCTTGTTTTTTCAATTCTAGTCAATTTTTTATAATTTTTGAGTCTTCATATCCATCAAATTTGATTTTAAGACTCCATTCTTTTAATCGTATCCATAGCAAAAATTTTTATTATGCCTTTTAAGGTACAAAACTAGTATTAGTTATATTCATTGACTCATTAAATACAAAATTAAATCTTATCCTTACATATTAATTAATCCTAATTAATTCAAGGGTATTGATTAATCCATTCCTCCCCAATCTATAGTAATAGATAAAATTCTGTCTTCTTCCAGCTCATTGGCAGCCGCCATTCTGTGTGTCTCACTCAGCATCTACTATATTCCAACCGAAACATATTATTCTATTCATTGCCATGTAAAATGTGTACTATCAATTTTTCCAGGTTGAGAAAGCAGAACCCACGGAGACAACCTCCTCATCCATAATCTATTCTTTACAGTACTCTCTCACCAAATACCGAATATTATTCCACAGAAGTCATGTGCTTAGGAGCAGCAGCAAATAGCAGCGCCGGCGAGGAGCACGCCAGCCGACAGCCCGCTCGTCCCCTCCCTTTTCCCGATGAGTTTTAGCCAACCAACAACCGTCAGCAAGAGCTGGACGGCGTCCAGCGAGGCAGAGCTCCGACCAACGACGGAGGGGCGCCGAGCAACACCTACAAATCGGTTTAGTCAGTTTAGAGCTTTGTGATCTTGGTTTATTAAATAGGTCTGCTATGATTCATCTCAGGTACGAATTTCTTCATTTAAATGGCTATGTATGTCACCTTTAAGCATGAGAACTTACTGATTAGATCTTAAAGTTTTGAATTTAATTAAGCATGGTTAGGCCCAGCATTACAGTTCGGATACCAATGCAGGTTCTGCAAAGATCCTCTTCGAAGAATTCAGGATTAGTCACTGAGTTGTTTAATGGAGTTTTAAGGCTACTGTATTCGGAGTCTCTACTTTCTTGTCTTTGTCTGCTTTGTTTATTGGAGCTTTTTTTGTGTGAGTTTGATATTAACAAGTTTCGATAGTAGTACTCTGCATATAAAAAATCCAATTTTTTTGTTCTTGATTTGATCATTTCTATTTCAATTGATCATTATAAGTAGGTGCTTCTTTGTCATGATCCTCAACTAAGCGTTTATCGCTACTTTATAAAGTATGTACGCGGTCATGAAAGAAAGCCAGTCCTTAAGATAGACTGCTCCATCGATAGTTTTTGGGTCATCAAGATCGACTTCTCCCCTTGCTCAAGTACAGAATTAACCTCTTGTTCCTGAATTCTTCTGCTATAACTTCAGTGACAGATCTTTGCAAATTTCTGGTTATATGTGACTTGTGAGAGTCACTCCTTTATATATAAGATAATAAAATGGATTATGTCAATAAGATAGTGAGAAGAATATATACATTGATCTTTGTTGTTAACAGTGACATCATTTAGGCCTCTAAATTGTCTGGGAAATGTCAAACTTGCAGTGTCTATCAATCACACAAATAGATATTTATTCTTCATGTCATCAAATTTTCTCATTACACTCGGTTGGTGATCCTCTTTGTCAGCCTCTTTTTATACATTTGATTTCTGTTTCCCATTGCTTGCTCCAGATTGGGCCCATGCTCAGCACAGGAACCCCTCACATATTTTTGAAAAGACAATAAACAATTTACATTTGGTTTTGCGGGAGAATCCAAGGAGTATGAGATACAATTTCGAGGAGGAGGATGGTGGCTGTCAATCTGAAGATGTGGAATGGCTACCCTTACAACAACCCCATGTCTTTTCTACTCCACCGGACAGGGATAGGGATGGAGACAGGGCCTTGACAATACCCAAAAATCTTTTAGCTTGGGACGGAGCTTCTCATATCTACTTTTGGAACTCCTACAAAACCTGTCTGCATCGACTCTCTCTTCGATTGGGCGAACCCGATCCTACTTCTCTCCTTGCAGCTTCTCCCTCTAAGGTAACTTCTATGTACAAATCTCCATTCCATGTTTATGTTTTACTTCTCTTGGCAAACTGAAATTGACTGCTCGAATAGAGGAGGGTTATAACATTTTCAACAATCTACTTGTAAAATATAGGGATTAGTTGATTCAAAGGTGACAACAATAGTTGACCTATACTGGTTTGACTGATTTTCAACTTATATTGCACCTTTAACTTGCATAGCCCCACACCGCCATTCCTCTCTGATTAATAAATATTCAATTCAGCCCCAATGTTCAATCCACTTCTTTCATTCTTTCTCGTTCCTCCCTTATTTTAAAAACCCAAAAGAATCTTACCAGTTTCCAAAAAACAAACCCAAAAGAGGGAGAAACGAATTCATCACCAATATTTTAAGTGCATTGGTATCACTTCTACTTGATATCAAGCTACTAATTGTTCTAGCTACGTATTTGATGGTGCTGGTTGTTGCTTAGGTACTGCAAGCTGATGTGCAATTGAATATTTTGATGATTCAGCGCCTTTCCATTAACAGGACATGGATCAGCACTGTCCTAGTGCTGGATGGTTATACGTCATGTATCTCTATCGGAGGGACTTGACAAAAGAAAAAGAAAATACAATTATTTGCCGGTATAACTTCCTCTTTTTGGTTTTGTATGGTTATGTTTTCTTTGGATTCCAGTGTGTTTCAAAAACAATAGTGTTATTGTAATTCGTAACTATTTTTCATTTGAAATGTACATTCTCCATTATCTTCGGAGTTCAAAAGCACCGTATGTATTTAACCAGTCCTATGCACTCTATTCCTGGTTGGCTGGAGGAAATTATGAATTTTCTGGTATAGCTACCTGAAACCATCTTTCCCTTTTTTAAAAAAAATTTAATTTTGGATGTAGCATCTATTTTTGAGAACTGTTCTTGATCTTGCATCTCAGCATATGTAGTTTCCTCTTGGAAAATGGCTTCGTAAGCTACGTATTCTAGGATACCCAGCTTGTTGAGTGTTGTTTACGATTATTGGCTTTTTATGAGAACTTTGTTTTTTTCTTTGTTTTCTTTGCTTATTAATGTTTTTGGGATTTCTCATTCATCAAGAGACTTGTGAATCTGTAAGTACATGCTGATATCTTTGTTAATTCAAGGGCAAGAGGCAGGTCAGATTTCTCCGTGTTTGCAATGGGTAATACCATTTGTTAGGTTATCTCCTTGTTCTAGCTATTGCTCATCAATGATTGATATGTAGAGGATACATATAAAATGTTCCTAAATCTTTTTAAAAAATTGTTTTTGCGTATGTCTTGGCAGAAATTATCTATATTTAAGAAGCACTTTGGGTGTGTTAGAAGCTCAAAAATGGCAAGTAATTGCAAAATTTGGCTTTTCGGGTTTTTTGGTAAACAATAAGCTTATTCTCCTTGATTTTAAATCGAAGTGCTAGAATATATAAAATGATGGTATAGTTATCCTGATATGCCATAAACGAGCAGTAATGGGATCTGTGCTAATGAGCAAGCCATTTTTCAATTAAACGGAATGATGCATATTCCATCACCAATTCCACGTCAGCCCTCGCCTTGGCTTGCTTTTTGATCTTGACATGTGTCGCCTGATATAGGCGAACAACCCGTCGCCTCGCCTCTCGCCATTGGCCATGAGGTGCTCGCCTTTCTAAACACTGGGCTAGAGTGACTCATACTACTCTCTAGAAGTCCATAAATTTAAGTCAAATTTACAAGGAAGCCTTGACTTGGCCAACACTTGACGTAGAAGAAGTTTTAGAAGATTGAAGGTTGGTGAAGAACCTAGATAGTATGCAAAAAGCTTGGTTGGAGGCTTAATGAAATGGGTTGATTGTTTTTTTTTTGATGACAAGGAAACTCGCAGCCGCTACCCTTTTTGGGTGCGCACAACATAATAGAGGTACTCCGCACTAGGCAAGCCCGGTGTGACAAGCTTGACTTGGAAGGTAAACCCTTTGCTTTTGCTTGCAAAGGGTTTCGAACTTGAGACCTCCAACATGGAAGTCCCAAACCCAAACCACTGGGCCCACCCCGAAGATTATTAGTCTAACATATTAGTGTGTATGTGATGAAGATATTTTCTTGCTGTTTTCTTTGAATTAGACCTTCATTTAATTCAAAGTAGTGTCAAAGTAGAAGATCAACACTAAAAATTAAGATCATTTCAGTGGACGAGGTGGATATGGTGACCACATTATACAAGTGCTGAATTGCAGGTGGACAAGCTTGTGAGGCTTGGGGTAAGGAGTCCATTATTTTCTATGTTGTACAATTTGATGATGGAAGTCTTAAGTAGGATGATAGATAAAGTTGTGACGGGAGGTTAGAGTTTCTCAGCCTTGATTAGTGAACATAGTTTCGTGATGGTCACATACGTATTATTTGCTGACGACATACCAGTGTATATCTAATGGGGATATATGTTAAGATATTTTCTAGTTGAGTTCCTTGAAATAGACCTTCTTAGAATTCCAAGTAGTGTTAAAGCTCAAAATCAACACTTAAAAAGTGAGTTCATGGATGAGGTGGACAATGTTATACACCTAGCACAAGTGCAATTGTACGTATAAAACTCTCTTTACCATTTACATAGGATTGTCATTGGGTGTTTCAAATTAGGGCTAGTTCTGTGAGATTCAGTAACTAAAAGATTTGAAAGGTGACTAGCAGGGTGACTAAAGAGACATTCATCAAAAGGGTGAAGGAAGCACTAGTCAAGAGCACAATATCAAGCATACCCACATATTGTTGACATATTTTTTTTGCAGGTCTCATTTAGTATTATAGGGAAGTGGGTAATGCTTTCAAAAGAATTTCTAATAGGGACTCAAATAAGAAGCGTATCTAATCGTTTTACCTAGTTGAGTTGGGAGGACCCCATTAACCTTTAAGCGAGTAAGGAGATCCTGCAGTGACTGACTGCAGAGTTTATAACAAAGACCAGTTCATTAAATGGGATAGGCGTTATTTTGTAGACCAAATTATGTATAGAAAGGAGTTAATTATAGAAGGAACATATTTATGGTGGAAGGGGATGGAGGACTGGAAACATGAAATTGTCGTATGGATGCTATCCTTGGTGGAACAACATAAAGGAATGAGAAGACTTTAGTGGCGTCGTTACATATAGGGTAAAGGTGGTAGCAAAGTTAGCTTTAAGGTCAATAGGGTTGTGGTTGGACTGAACATGTTAAGGAGCCTCCCCAACTCGCAGTTTCTTGAGCCAAAATGAGATGATAGCGCAACGGATTTGAATGGCACAAGATAGGATGGTTCACTGGAACTTGAGGTTTAAGAGGAATTTATTAGAATAAGAGGTTGATGGATTTCAAACATTGGAGGACATACTCTAAAAATAGAGAATTCGTTCACGAGGGTAAGAGCTAAGAAGTGATGGTGCATTTTTTGTAAAGTTATGCCACCACAAGCTTTTGTTAAAGAATGATTCAGTATTCTTATGATGCCTAGAAAGGTAGTCTTGTTAGCATCAATGGAGTAATATTGTCAACTGAGACGTGTTTACATAAGGAAGAAAATTATTACATGTGTTAGCCGGTGATTATTGATGGTTACATAGGCGACGATGTAGATCAACTAATACTTGCATTAAATTGTGTTGTTCATCACACCCCTTATTGGTTTCTTTGTGCACTAGGCTAGCTTGCCCAGGTGTCCGCATGTTTGAAATGGTTTGTATCAAATTGGCTTGGAGTGCAACCGGTGATGCTTGGTCCCGTAAAGGACATATTACATATTTGGGTTTTTATTAACAGAAGAAAAAGTGGAGATTAGAGAATGGTTTGCCGCTTGGTATCATGTGGGAGTAGTGGAAAGAGAGAAATATGAACTGTTGGGGGGTATGAAATAATTTTGATATTAAAGAAATTGCCAATTGTTTTGTTGGTCTCTCGTGCCCACCGAAGAGTTCCTTTGGGTATAAAAACTTTGTCAATTTAGAGAATTATACTATGTGTAGCGTTCTTCGCCTTTTGATACACTGCTTATATATAGGAGTTAACTCAGACAGCGGATATATGTAACCTTATTAAAAAAACAGGTTAAAATATAGATTTTTCAAGTATCTTGGTTGGCCTTAAGTAGATTGTATTTTAATTTGATAGAGGACTTTTTTATAGTCATTGCCTGCCAGGTTTCATTTGCACCTCCAAACTTACATTCTGTTCTGTAAAGGGCAATATCAGGTTATGTCAAGAGTCTCTTTCTATGGTTCAAGAATATTTATTAATGTCATCCTTGAGTAAACCAGTCAGATTATCCTCTCAAATGTATTAGGTGATTAAAACAAAATAGACATGATAGCTACTTCTTCAGTACCAATATTTGAGGGTAATTATGTTGTTTTCTGATAATTAGTTGTGGTGCATTTGAAGTCACATTAAAAGTGTTCATTTCCTGTTGCCGGTTACAGGACAGTTCTAGTTGGTTCAGATATCTACTTTGACAGAAACAATGCAATACGCACGTTGAAGGTTTGTTGGCACCCTTACAGTGACACCCATCTTGGAATTCTCTCTTTGATTCAGGTTGTCGGGGGTACGTATTTCTCGTTGGAATAATTTTAATAAAGGATTTTTTGATGATCCAGTTCTCAAATGGTGTGTTGAAAACCTTGCAAAGAGTTGCTCAATGTGGTTTTTTTAGACATTTTAAAATGGACTAGTCCTCGACTGTGTGTTGCACACGTGGTTGCGAGAGTCATGTAGTCAAGTTGAATATGATAGTATATTGACTGAACAATTGGAGTATAGAGTTTTTGTAATGAATATCACTATCTATTAAGTTGGGAAAAGTATACCACAAACGGAATGAGCAGTACGCAGTTTCTGGATGATCACTGTTGATAGTTGGAATGCTGTCTGGTTTTGCCGATGTCAAGATAATTAAATATAGTGTGAAACATATAAAGGATACAAATCGAAGGTCAATTAGAAAACATGTAGTTGCTTTACTTATTTGCTTTATGGGGTACACTCATTAATAAACCTATATCCACCCTAAGGCTTTTCTTCGAGATGATATTACAGGGTAGGTCAGTCACTCGTTTCGGTTGCTCCGTCATAACAAAACTCTTGTTATCGACGTTGAAATCCCTCTTGGAAGTTCAACATAAAGTTGACCATGTGAGAAAGCATGTTGCGATAGGTATAATTTGGTTATTAGAGAATAGAAGCATCTCAAAAACTTGAAATTTATAGTACATGGAATTCTAAACTAAATGAAGATTTGCATGTTTAAATTATTGGATACTAAACAAGAAAAAAACCCCATGCCTTTCTCTTGCAGAAAATACTATGTGCATTTCTTTAATCTTTTTCCAGAGGCAATTAGTACAAAAGAAAGTGCATCTTGCAGTACACATGAAAAGGAATTTATAAGAAATAACAGAAAAGAGATATGGTGTTTTATATCACCGGGACATGGTGTTCTATTGGAAGGTTTTGTTTGGTGCATAGTGCTTTATGGTTGTTGAGCTCTCAATATATATGCCACTTCCACATGGGAAAATAATTGTGGCGTGTAACTCTTCACGGCAAACATGTCATTCAATTTGGCTTATTAAACTAGATTAATTGTCCATGATCTGCTTCTTTTGGCAAACATTTTAACGTGAACCCAAATGGAAACGATAGAACGAACTGAAACCTCTTTCTGTTAGCTCAAACCTTCAAATGACAATGATATATCTCTAAATAAATAGTTCCCTAAGTTGTACAGGTAGGTTTTCTAAAACAAAGACTAGGGAACAAACATGCCCTGCTTTCTGGTCGTTAAATGAGTCTATTTGTGGCCATCTGAAAGCTCTCTAAAATTTCTAAGTGAGATGCAATACTTCAATATATTTCTTTCAAGAAGCTAATCCTTTCGGACTTTATGAGCCGAAAAATATTAGGAGTATCAACAAATAGCAAAGAGGACAGAACCTTATATCTGGAAGTGAGCTGTCAGTAATTTGGCCTGTCTTGTTGCTCATTTGGACAAATTGACGAAGCTCTTTTCATTTGCAGTAATGCATGTTGATAGAGGTTAGAAATAGAACAACTTGGATCCATTTAAATGTGCAGTCCAAATGTTGGGTTTAGTAGAACCATTCCATTGTATAGAACGACACTGTTAAAATCCTACGAATTTTCCATAAAATATGTGTAAATATAGTAGGTAGCTTGGTTTACTGCAGATTTACTCTAGCTTGATTTGACATTGATTTGTATTGATTTCCTTTCCTTTTAGGACATGTATACTTGGCTATTTAAACCCCAATAGCTTGTGGGAATAATCAAGCTGAGTTCTCTCTCAAATTCTTGTCTTCTCACATGGTATCACATGGTATCAGAGCTTTCTTTAGTGAGAAAACAAGAATATAAGAGAACAAAATTGCTGAGAATTTTTTTTCCAAACAAAACTTCCACTGTTTTGCAACTCCGACACTCTCCAGGGGTATTGTGCATATACCAGTACCACTATTACGATTGGAATTCTCACAGTTTGTGGTTTTTTTCAGCCACTTTTCTGGCAGATTTTTTGTCCAGCAACTTTTTCCGGCAAGACAGCAAGCAGTTCTCTAGTTTTCCAAATCTGTTTTTCAGGTTTCCCCCCAGAATTTACTTTATTTTTGAACACTTGTAGATCTGTTTTTCATGTCTCTCGGATCTGATTGCTTAGCACTAAATCTGTGAGTTCCACCAACCCAAACCATGGCATCACCCAAAACATTATAAGGGACTGCCAAAATATTTATCTTTGTCCTCACCTCTGTCAATTATGTGTGCAAGGGACAAGGTGTTCAAAGATCATGTGGTTGTTTTAAACAGGCCAAGGAATATTACTGGAAAATATAGGGCGAATGTGGGAGAAAATTGATGCTCGAATTGTGTAGTCTGTTATGGAAATTATTGATTCAAAGTTGATGCCTGTGTTTAGCCCATTCCACAACTTGCTTCTAGTTTGGGAAAAGGCTTGTGGGCAATATACAAAGCCATATCCCGATTTTATAATGATTTCTCTGTGAATAAACTTAAAAACAGGCCTCAGATATTGGTCTCAACTATCTTGCGACGGGTTAAGTGGTTATGGAGAATTACATTGATGTAATGCCGCTACTCCAAATATTGGAAAAGCAATTAGAGCAAAGTTGTTGTCAGAAGATGTTTTTAGTGTTACACTTGCTGGACTTCCATTTGATTTACTGTATTCGAGATCAAAATTTGCGCCAAACTTTATTGTTCCATTGTGGATTGGAGCCTACTTGCTCTATTGTTACGACTAAGGTTAGCACACCTATGTAAATCTTAGTAAACCTTGCACATTCGTTTGTCCTAGCATCTCAAACTGCATTACTGACCATAAATCGAAATGGAGGCTAGCATGGGAAACGACAAAGATGTGGTTATTATAACAAATTGGGTCATACCCGTGATGTGTACTACTCTACATGGTAAACCAAAGAATGCTCATGTTTCTCAAACTTAATACATTGGTAATCCCACCAATCAATTGTTCTCTCTGTCTGGGGTAGGATACAATGGACTTTCTCGTATGAGCGAGTAAGCAGAAAAAAACATACATTAATTAACTTTGTTTGCCCAAGTTGGTTAATCTATTAATCGCATGTTGCTGGTATATAACAATTCCCCCCCCCCCCCACCACCACACTTGTCCTTGGGTTATGGTTCTCAGACCATGATAGTCAGAGTCGATCAAGCCAATCCCTTACCTTTCTTGGCTCTAAATAATGCTCTTTTTGTCCTTGGTTGTCCTTTTAGCCTCTTCCAATAAGTTGTTTGGCAAAGACTTTATATTGTTTTGCCTAATTTTTAGTGACTTCTTTGTCATACAAGACCTTAGTACGGGAAGGATGATTGGCGAAGGGCATGATTAAGATGAACTTTATTATTTGAATTCTCACAAATCTATAATAGTTTGTCAATCTCAGACTCTCTTGATTTAACCCATAGATGATTGGGACACCCTAGTTTATCCAAACTTCAAAAGATGGTTACCTAGCTTGTCCAAAATTGTATAAGTTACGATTGTGAGGTCATGTTAGGGGAAGCACACCCAACTACTTTCCACATAGTCCTATAATAGGCGTAGGCTTTTTTCCATTAGTTATTGTGATATTTGGGGTCCTAGTAAAATCAATTCTACATTGGGTTTTGAAGGGTTTGTTACTTCCATTGATGATTGCTCAAGGTTCACTTGGATGTACTTAATGAAAGATCATTTTGAAATATTTTCCATATTTCAAACTGTGTGCTAAAATAAAAACTGGTTTAGTGTTCTATTTGCATTTTTTGTAGTGATAATGCACACGAATATTTATCATCTCAATTTAAACTATTTATGTATTTCCATGGATATTTTTATCAGACTGTCCATACACTGTACAACAAAATGGGATTGCAGGGAGAAAAAATAGGCATATTGTTGAGACTGCAGACACTCTTCTCATACAAGCAAATGTTCCATTGCGATTTTGCGGGGACACAATGCTTACCTCTTATTATCTGATTAATTGTATGCCCTTACGATGATATCATTAATGAAGGTACCATACTATGTTTTGTTCCAAAGTCAAAAACTTATGTCACTGACATGGTTCTTTGGGAGGGCACATGCTTTTCCCATATGTCACTCCAGAAAAAGACAAATTCGCTCCCACTGCTCTTAAATGTCTTTCTCAATTAAATGGTACATAAGGGATATCAATGCTTCTCACCTGAACTCCAGCGATACCTTCCTTATGTTAGCTGATGTTACTTTTATTTTTTGAAGGTCAAACATACTTTACATCCTCTTTTACTCAACAATTAGACATTTCTGACATTCTACCAGTTCTATCTTTTGGTGATCCACCATAGTTTGTCTTCCAGTATTAACCTATCAGCGTTGTTCGCGCCCAAATGATTCACGCCCTCTGCCATAATCGTTGTCTGCTAAGGACTTTTTTTTTGGATGACAAGGAAAAACCTGCAGCTGCTACCCTTTGGGTGTGCACAGGGTAAAACCCTCGCTCCTATGCAGTAGCTTGCAAATCACATAGGAGAGGTAACCCGCACCAGGATTGCTCGACCCAGAAGCCAAACCCCTTGCTTTTGCTTGCAAGGGGTTTCAAACTAGAGACCTCCAACATGAAAGTCCCAAGCTCAAACCACTGGGCCACCCCGAAGGTAATCGCCACTTGTCTACAAAGTCCTTCCATCGCCACTCAAAAAGGTAATCGCTCAACTCGTAACCCCAATCCTATCTATACTTTTTAAGCTATTTTCTTTTGTCACCAACCATTCTCCCTTTGTATCATCACTATCATCTGTGTCCATTCGTAAGACTACATGTGAAGCTCTTTCTCATCCAAGCTGACATCAAGCTATGATGGAAGAGATGTCTGCCTTACACTCCAGTGGTACTTGGGAGCTTGTTCGGTAGGTATATACGGTGGAGGTTTGCCCCGATGGATAGATTGATTGCCTAAAAGCTCATTTTTGGTCTTGACTACGGTGATATTTTCTTTCCTGTGGCCAAGATTGCTTCAGTTTTCTCTTTTTATCCATGGCTTCTTCATGGAGATCTCGAAGATGAGGTATATGTCGAGCAACCACCTGGTTTTGTTGATCGGGGGAGTCTAGCAGCATGTGTGAAGTCTACAACGAGCACTTTATGGCCTGAAGCAGTGTCCTCGAGCATGGTTTGGGAAGTTTAGCATGATTATTCAAGAGTTTGGCATGGTATGAAGTGACACTAATCATACTGTGTTTTATTGTCATTCTGCTCCAGGTTTGTGCATGTATTTGGTAGTTTATGTTGATGACATAGTTATCACAAGTAATGATAGTGAATTACCAAATTGAATCATCTTTTCCAGCTCTTTCAGTTTAAGGATCTTGATCGATTGAAGTACTTCTTGGGCATTGAAAATGCTCAATCCAAATCAGGAATTGCCATTTCACCAGGGAAGTATGCACTTGATATTCTTGAAGAGATAGGGATGACAGATGGCAAGCCTATTGATTCTCCAATGGATTCAAATTTTAAACTTCTACCAGGTAGGGGGAGCCTCTTAGCGATCCAGGAAGATATGGTAGGAAAGTTGAATATCTCATAGTGACTCAACCCCTGATGTTACCTTCCCGGTTGGTGTCGTCAGTCCGTTCTTGAATTCTCTTTGTGAGTCATTGGATGCAGTTATTCACATTATTCGATACATAAAATCTGCTCCAAGGAAAGGACTTCTTAATGAAGATCGAGGACATGAGAAAATTGTTGGATATTCAGATGCAGAGTGGGTAGGGTCACCCTTTGACGGACGATCCACTTATGGATATTTTGTTCTAGTTGGGCAAAATTTGGTGTCTTGTAAAAAGTAAGATACAAAATATGGTTGCTAGATCTAGTGCAGAAGTAGAATATCCGGCTATAGGCTATTGCAGGTGGCAACCTGTGAATTCATATGGATCAAGCAACTACCGAAGGAATTGAAATTTGGAGATACCAAAGGAATTGAACCTGTGTGACGATTAATCAAGACTGCACTCACAATCGCATCGGGTCCATATTTTCACGGAGGACAACACAAATATGATTGTCATTTTGTTAGAGGAAAAGCGACTTTCCGGAATATTGACACAAGGTTCGTGCCGGTCAATTTATCAGGTTGCAGGCATTATTCACCAAGTCCACTAGCGGTCCCAGGAACAAGTTATGTAGGTCAAGAAGCTTGATACATTTAATTTGTATGCACCAGCTTGAGGAGGAATGTTAGAATCGTAGGAATATTCTTTAGCCTATGTGTGAATATAGTGGGCAGCTTGATTTACTCCTAGATTCGCTCTAGCTTGATTTTTGATATTGATTTCCTTTTTAGGACATGTATAGTTAGCTATTTAAACAAAAATAGCTTGTGGGAATAATCAAGCTGAGTTCACTCTCAAACTCTTGACTTCTCACTGACGTTTATCTACACTGTAGCTTCCTTTCCCCTTCCCTTTTCTCAGAGTGTTCATGTACAAGTGATCATTATTTTTGGGGCTTGTAGTTGTCAGAGGCTCAGAGCTTGTTGAATAGCTGTGTAGCATTTTGTTTGTTTTCCACAGGCGAGACAGTTTTTTTCATTTGTTCTCTACGACTTTCTTAATATATCAGTTGCATGTTAAATCACTTGCTGATTGGAGAGTTGTGTTATTTCTACTTATTGACAAATTACATTGTGCTACATTTACTTATGTATAACTTTGTGTTCAGGGTTTTTGATTTGTCTTCGGCCCTTGGCCAGCCAGAGCAGGAGTATTATCTACAGCCCGTGGAGCCTGGCAGTTCGCACAATGCTACAGCAATCTGCCCTGTCAATTTTTCTTTTGGGGGTGATCATATGTGGGACAGGTTCAGTGTAAGTTCTATTCTTATTTTGCAACTGGTAACAGTGTATATGTATATATAAATCATGATCAAAACAGTACATGGGTTGTACTAAAATCATATATTCAAGAGAGCTTACAAATTCTGCTGTGCTATGATTAAATTGAATCTAAAACATCAATCATTGAAGCAGTTCCATTTTAGGATATCTAATTACACCAAAAACATTGGATGAATACTGAATTCAGCTTGATTTTCTGCATATTATTCTCCACATTCTCAATCATCTAGAGTTCCTCTCCTTCCAGATTAAATGTCCACCAGATGCAAGCAGGGACAATTCTCCATCAACTTTTGTCTTTTGCTTGCACCTACTTCCTGCCAGCTCTTGAGTGCCTCTGAAACCTTACCAGGCATAGTCCAAGATATGCAAAAATATTCTCCAAATCTGTCCTGTAACCTTGCAATGTAGAAATAGAGGATTCACTGTCTCTGCCTTTTCCCCACAGAAGAAACATCTGGAAAATGGTTCCCTCTCTATCAAATTGTCCTGTCTAAGGATGGTTTCCTTCGCTAACCTGCACAAAACAAGTTTTGGTTTTTTTTTTTTTTACTGGGTTTATTTTAGGTTTTCAAGAGCTTCCAAAGCCAGTAAGTAGTGTTGGAATGGTTCATCTTATGGAACGTGTCCAAGTTAAAAAAAAAGTTTCATCATTCTGTAAGCTGCACTAACTTGGAAGGAACCATTGTTACTGCCCAGCCGCCATGACACATCTCCTCCTATCTGAAGCCCACTAACTACTTCAACTGTGCAAAAATTGAGCCATTCTTAGTTTAATTTTTTACCACCTTCCCGTTATATTATAGACATAGTGCTTATAAAAGTTATAAGCTCAGTTATACTTTGGTGATGCCCTGTTGACAAACTTTGGGGACTTAAAAGAATATACTTCATCAGTGAATCATGATCTTTTCACTATGTGAATATGTGGGATGATAAAAATTAAAAGAAATGGCATGATAATAGTTTATGAATCGTAGCTGCATTGATATGTTTGGTGATAACAATATATGGAACTAGTGTATCACTATATAGTGGCAGGTTTACTGTCTATTTTCTAAAATCCATCTTCTGACAGTGGTGGTTATGATCAGTTGGGGGGGTTTTGGGGGGGTTTTTTTTTTTACCATCATTAGCCTTCTTTGTGAAAGTTGAGTCATTATATTATTTATGGCAGGTTTTCGTCTTGTTTCGTGATTGGCTCAATTTAATCTTATGTCCGTGGTTCCATTTTGGAAGTTAATTTGCTAGAGATCATAATGCTGCTAATCTTGAGGTTTTTTTAGGAGATGCTTATGAACAGAAATTTAAATATGATGGTCATGAAGGGATATTAATTTTTGTGAGGTCCTTCTATTAGTTGACAAAAAGATAAAATATCTTTTTCCATAATGCTTCTGACATTTTCTTATTTTTGCTCACTTGTAAACTTGATCAACTTATAGGTTAATTTCCTAATATTTTGATACTCGTGTGTCTGTATAAGAGATCTCATAGACTATTACCTTTCCCTTAGAGCAATTATTCCTCCTCCCATGTGTCTCATTTTCATATTCCCATCAAGACTTCTAATTTGCATATGTTTCTCCTTATGCCCCGTGTGTGTTGCTTATTTTGGCCAGTGACAAGTAGAAGTCGGTAATACTTCACTAATCTCACCAAAAGTAGTGCTTTCTATTTGGTAACAGTGGTTACAAATGGGAATCTGTACTGGAGTTATATAGTGATGCTCAAATGTTTGGTCTGAAATCAGCGAATTCAAAAGCTGTGAAAAACTCAAATTTGGCAATCTCTTGGTTGGGAGCAACATTTCCTGAACTAACTCGGGAAGAAGTTCATGCAGAAAATGCTGCTGTTCTTAGAGCTCAACCTTATGCTTTATTTGATTCTTCAATCTCATTACAGGTATACTTTTAACTTACGGTGCTTATTTTCTTGATTTTGTTTTCATTAATTCTTTTCTTCTTTCTCTTGTTAGTCGATGCTGCATTTGAATATTCATGAATGTGAACTGTCAGATTGTTGAAAATTGAAATAGTGTACAGCACACTGTCCTTTTCTTACAGGGGAAACAAACTATTTGATTTTCACTTTATGTTCACGGATCTAATTCTATTTGTAGATTTTGAGAAAGAAGTGAAGACTTTTATGTCTTCCAATATATTTTTATGTTCCATGAGAAGGGGTATTTATACAAGTGAATTCTGACTTAATTAAGAAATGACAATCAATTACAACAAAAGAAAAACATTGTTCTTAATTACACTGGGAAAAGGAAAAATATAGTCTCCTAAAATCATGCTAATTAGTTAACACAATCAACACCTCCTATGATGGAGCAAAGATGTCACATGTTTGAACTTGGAAACTCAAGTATTAATGGCTAGGCTGGCCACCTCGAAAAAGTTGTTACAAGAGAAAAGAGAGCACAAATACTTACAAAGATCCTATAAAATTCACTAGCTGGATCTCCTGTTCTTTACACCAATAAAGAAGTGATTGCTTTTCACTTAATTGTATAACACATTCTTTCCCTTAAAAAAATCTTGAGAAAATAATCAAATGCCCCCTCAACCTGTTATTGAATTTTCAGCTACACACTTATGCTTTACGGGAGTATTATTATTCCTTAGACTATTTTAAAATGGAATAATTACACCCTTGTGCTGATTAGGGCACAAGAGGAGTGTACTCTCTTGGGAGGCATGTGTAAGTTCAAAAGCAACTGTGGATGAAATCTGGACAGGACATGGGTGGTTGGAAACTGACATCTAGGAGGAATCTAAATGGAATGGGAATTGGGTAAATAGTGCCTTCCAGTGTTATACAATTGAACCATTTAGTAATCTGACTAGGGAGAAGACAAGGTGGGATGTGGAAGATTGGCAGCAAAGGGGTTTTCAGTGTCAAGTTAGCTTTCAAAGATCTCATCATTCAAATTCAAATGACAGGGAAGGAGCTCTGGTTTCCATGGCAGATGGGGGGGGGGGGGGGGGGGGGGGGGGGGTGGGGGGGGGTTATGGAACCTAAAAATTCCATTTACAGGTAAACTACTTGTTTCACATGGTTTAATAGCAAAGGAAGCAGTGATGATACAAGAGAATATAAAGAAGAGGAAGTTCCAACTATGCTCAAGATGCTTTGTGTGAGGGACAGGCCTAGAGAAGTTCAACCATCTCTTCCTGCATTGGCAAATGCAGAGATCAATTATGGGGAAATATTAGCAACCTTTAGGAATATCATTTGGGTGGAAACTAAGAAAAACATAGCACAACTCCTAAATCTGTTGGAATCAATATAGGCAATACTACAATAAGGATCAGAGATGCGAGGATTGTCCCACTTGATATGGTGGACAGTGTGCGAAAGAAAGGAAAACAAAGATGTTTGAGGGCAAGAAGAAACAATTTCAGAATTTAGATGAATTGTATAGCTCTTATATTTTTGGGTTGTAAACAGAAAAGTTGTAGTTACCAGGGTAGAGGAACTTTTTGATGTATTAGATTATTGTGAAAAAAAAGCACAGATGGACCGGAGTCAGATAGGTCTGAGTTGTAATACTTAGGAGGGGGGCTACTTTGCTGTTGTATACCTGTGGATAAATAGGAAAAAAAGTTATCATTCTTAAAAAAATGCAGAAGAAGAAAGTTTGGAATCAAGACAAAAAAGAAAAGAAAATAGAATTATTTAACACCTTCCATCATTGAAGTGTCCATTCTATTACTAAATTTCTTTTTTGATTAACGGAGAAATCCATTCAATTAAAACAATTATGATTGTAAAATAATTTTCTTCGATCATGAATTTCATAAAGTAAACTAAACATGAGTTTTTGGTGTTTGATCTGGGTATATATTCCCAGCCACTTGGGTTATAGATGCCTTGAACGCTCCACTGGATGAGTTTATACTGCCCGACACATCAAATTTGATGAGAGCAAATTACCATTTGCCGAACCTTCTATCCTTGGCCCTCCCCCATCCCAACCAATTTCGTCACACCCTTTGATTTCTCTCCCTGTTGCTATTACTCCAAATTCTAGTCCTCCACAACCGCCCACTCCTCCCAGTTTATTTCCACCCACACCTTGTGACACTCCTCATTCTTCGTCACCACATTATAGTACTAGTCACGGTCCCCACCAAACAATGTACCCATCATCCCTCCTAGCGAGTCTTGTCCTTCATCGTCGACCTTGTCCTTGCCTACATCACCTCTAGTGGCCAACTTTTCTAATTACAATCTTGTTCCTAATCCGCATCTACCACCCAAGCCACATAATAATAATAATTGAATTATATCTTGGTGGTCTTATAATCTCAAATTAGTTCAAAATATCAACACCATTATTCTACCTTCTCACCGGTTTTGGGTTTGTAACATACATCAATTATCAGATCTTATATTCAAGCTCTATTGTTGTTTGGTGAAGACCCAAGAATTTGACCATCGACAGCTCGTAATAAAATTTATTACAAATTTGGTGTCATGGAGACAAAGAAATAACATAATAAAAAAATTCAAAAGTGATGAGTAATCAAGCTCGTCAAGGTGCTGAAGGATGGTATAAGGTGATGAAAAAATGATAATAAAATAGCTTTGTCTTTTTTCCATGGGTGACTGATTTGGAAGAAGGGAATGAAAAACAAAAGAGAAGAAGAAGAAATAAAAATAACAATGATCCTTTTGTAATTAATCAAAATGGGGATAAAGAGATAAAAATAAATATTAATAACAAAAAATGACAGCTGGCAGCGAGTGTGCATCACTAGACGTTGAGAATGTGGTTGTCTAGTTTTAGGGTGGTAAATATTTAGTTTTTAAAGAATCCAGTGGGGTAATAGGATCCCCTGCAAAATATAAGTGTGATGTTGAGAATCCGATAATAGGTTAGGGAGGCATTTCTCTACTTCCTCAAATTTTATTGATTTCTTTCTTTCCAGATATTCCACCATATTCCACCAGATGCATGCTGAAACTATTCTCCCCACCTCTTCTGACTCTTGCTACCTTCCTTTTCTAATCCAACAGCTTAATAAATCTCCTGAGTGTCTGGGCATTGTTCAGCAGTCCAGTTTACACTGGCTATGCTGGTAAATAAAGTCCAGACCTGTGCTGTTCTCTTGCAGTGGAGAAACAGGTGTTTGTTGGTCTTCAGATCCTCTTTGCACGAGAACACCTCGTCTACAATGCAGTGGAGAAACAGGTGCTTGTTGGTCTCCAGAGCCTCTTTGCACAGAAAACACCTTGAGGCTATGTTGGTGCCCCTCCTCTACAGTGCCTCATGAGTCAGACAGGCTCTTCTAGCTAGCTACCAGCCAAGTGAATCTTTTCACCTTGGTTGGAGCCACTCTTCCAGATTCCTTTCCATGGGTCTGTTGTTCTACATGCACTTCCTACTGAATAATTTTTTTTTTTAAAAAAAGATACTTAATAGGCCATAAAGTCTATTAAAACACAAACAAATTAAAACATTGAAAACCAAATAAAATAAAAATAAATACATATGACAAGAAAGAAAATGAAAAGCAGAGAAAATGTTAGGAAATGTTTTAAAAAGCTTTTAGGGTAGTTTTGTAATTATTTATTCTAATGCAAGTGTGAAATGCTATGTATTACTAATACCTAGAATTACTTGGTATTAGTAATACACAATAGAGTATATAACTAATGTAAGCATTAGTTATACATGGCAAGAAAATGTGCTCCAAACAAGGTACTACTAATACACACCTAGTGCATGCATTACACTCTACCAAACGACCCCTTAAAGACCCATTTGCCCCTTAAATCTCTTTTTATATCTTTTCCATCATAATAGTGGAGGACATCTTTGTAAATTAATTTTTTTATGCAATGCATGCTTTATTTAATACATCAAACCAAACAATGCATATAAATAATCTATATAATTAATGCAAGCATAACTAATACATGCATTGCTAATACAAGCATTACTAATACACTCTATTAAGCATTATTCTTATACACTCTACCAAACGACCCCAGTGTAGGGGTTATTTTTTACCAAATGTTTGGTATTGCTTCCCACCCCATCTTGTGTTCGGGATTAAAATTCGACAAAATGTTTTCTTTTCAATTATATCCTTAGAATTATTATGGGATTTTCTATTTCATGTAACTGGGGCAAGATAGATAATTGTTTGCCAATATTATTTTTTAATGCCTTCTAACTAGCTAGGAGAAGAATAATTGTATTGCAGTATTTGCTATTTTCTTAGTTATATTATTTGATGGTAAATGATTGTCATCTTAACAAACTTATCAATCAACGTTAATTTTCAATTAAAAAAAATAGACCATCTACTTTTAAAACCAAAAAGACGGTAAACAATAGTGAAACCGAATAAATCATCTACATTTACAGATAAAAATATGCAAGTTGTAGTTTTAATAAGTATGCAATTTTATATATTGTTCAAAATACAAATAATTAGAAAACCACATATATATATCAACAAAAATACATTCAAGTCACAAACGTCATGTGGTGATATATTTTACTCTTTTATTAGTAAATGTTAAACAACTCACATTTCAAATATTATATTGATTCATTTGGATTTATTTTGCAACAAACAACTCTCTAATTAATGAAATTTGCAAGATAATTTATTTAAATAAATTTAGTAGTACAAATATAAAATATAAAATCAAGAAAATAAACAAAATGATTAAAATGATTTGAGGATACTTTTGTCTTTACTATAGTAATCCCATGGTATTAAATCATATGTATTACTAATACCGCCAAATGGAAGGTATTAGTAATACATCATATAATACCATGTAGGGTGCATGCATTAGTTATACATGGGCCCACAATGCCTACTAAACATAGTACTAAATAATACCATACATAATGCGTAGATTGTTTCTCTTAATACTCCCTACCGAACGACCCCTAAGGATATTAAGTTGCATTCTGTTGATAAGATGGGCAACAACTAGAAGGACATCCCCTAGTAGGTTTTTTGGTAGAGTCATGGTAAACATAAGAGATCTTGTCACTTCTAATACATGCCTAATTTTCCTCAGTCATATTTTGTGTACTAGAATAGGGACTAAGTTTGATGGATTATCCCATTAAACTCTAAATAAGCACCAAATCTTTTTCAGACTCTATGCCATTGCCAGTTTGCAAGATTTTTTTCTCAGCCTCAAAATTAAGTACTAATCATCATCTTATGAAATGACTGAAAGCAAGTATCAAAAGTGTACGGCATAAATTGCTTAGCGATTTGGGGGTGCATAGTATTCGAAAGTGTGCCACATCTAATATATCTAAATAGTTCCTTGTACTGCTTACCTTGGTTCTTCAATCGTTGAGTTTGGTGCTTTTTGACACATGACAGGCTCTTCTAAAGTCTTATGAAACTATTCTTCTAGTCACAAAGGGATTTATGTCGGAATAGCTAATGGCTTTCTAACCACTGCCTTTGGAACATATTCGATTGTCTGTACACCTAAAAGGCTGATATTACATTAGCACCCATTCTTTATATACCGTAATTTCCTAATAATCTATTACTCCCTGTCCCAATGAATATTGCTTAGAGATTTGTAGGTGCATAGTATTTGAAAGTTATGTCCTAACAAGTGAATTATTGGAATCCCATAAACCATTATCAAATGCAGTAGGTTGGTTCTGCTCTCCATTAATATAACCAAAGCAATTTTCTAAATTTAATATTGAGCAAACAAGACCTTGACTAAGCATGATACGCCCCATATAATTTCATAATATTGGTTTTTGTAAGAATTATTATCTATTGCTTGTTTTCCCCACAGAAAGAAGAAAAACAAGAAAAAACATTGCATAGCCAGTCTCGTCGGAAAAAACAGAACTCTGCTTTGATGGAACCTAACTCTGAGTATCACGAAAAATCTCAAACTTGGTGGGTAAGCATGAAATTAACAAGAAGCAAGTAATCTCTAAAACATTCGGGAGTAGTCATTGGTGACACCCCTCCCTTTTTTTGTTTTTTGTTTTTTGTTGGGAGGGAGAAACACTTGCCTCAAAAGGCAGCAAGGACTCTGATACCATGTTGAATTTGAGTAAGAAGAAAAGGCTTCTTCGTATTCCAGTATATCATATTGTTGTATGAGAAGGGTTTTACGTAAATGAATCCTAACTAATTAAGTAAAGAAGTCAAATTGAATAAAACAAAATATTCTATTCCTATACTTGCGCTAGGAAAAGGAAAAATAAAGTCCCCTAAAGTTGTGCTAATTAATTAACACAATCAAAACTAATTTTTTCAATATTATTGTTGTGTTTACCATGCATGTTAGATAGATATAGCAGTCACTAGATGGGCTTCATCGGCACCATTTACCTTCAACTTCTTCAGAAACCAACATTAATTTGATTTTCAGAATATGAAGGAAGAAGGCTTCTATCTGCCTGCCCCCTTTCTAAAATTGGGATAAACGATGATAGTAATATGGCAGTATTAAATGTTGCAAGTCGTAATATTTTTAAAAATCAGAAGATCTATTGATATTGATGCATGTAAGAGAAGAGAACAGAATAGTTATCTACCCTTCAATTGAACGTACACGGATGACAAATATATTGACATTGGATTCCGACTGGATTGCACTAGGAAGAAGAAAGATACAGTAGAAAGTCTTTCCCGTCTGTCCTTATTACCTAGTGCATTGAATTTTTTGCCTAACTCCTTGTTTTGTTGGATGAGAAACTCTTATTCCGTCTTAGTTACTTGTAACAAGTTGTGGAAGGTTTGATTTCGTGGAATACAATACAAGACTGTTACCTTCTCAAAAAAAAAAACTTGTGTATTGGCGAAGGAGTCCAGACTTGAACAAGTTTTAGAAACTGTAGACTATAAGTTGTGGTGGAAAACATGGTGAAACCAATTGAGACTTATTTCAACATAAATAACTCTATTTTCTCTTCCATGCATCTCCTCAGATAGAATCCACTGAACTTCCATTTCTGTGTGCAGAGGGGCCTCATTCCAGTTTTCTTTCTTATCCTTTTTATGCTGAAACAAATACCACTATAAGCTTTGATTAGATGAGCACTGCATTCTTCTTTTTTCTGTTTCTTGAAGTGGAGAAAGTGTACGTGAAATTGCAATTTTACACGGTGACATCTAAGTTAAGCTGCACAGCTATTCTTGTTTCTCTTTATGAAGGAAAAGAGGTTATTTTCAGTCAGTGTAAAACACTTTTGTGTGCTGGATTATGTTTTGGTTATATAATGGAACTGTTTTCCGGAAGATATAGCTTGCTTGATTCTCTTTCCAACTATGTAACACCTGTATGTTGAACAACGGCTTCACTTGCAGGGACCTACGTAAAGTAAGTATTGTTTTGAAGATGACTCAGATTCATCCTCCAGTTTTGAAAAGGGCGCGTTGCTGTCAGTTTTATTTAGTGATTAGTTGTAGCAAAAGATTCTATCCTAGTAACTGCTTGAGTAGGGGGCAGTTTGAAGATAGATGATTTAGCATGATGAAGTGCACCGGTCTGGGGAAGGTTGGTAGTACCCCTCGGTATTCTGGATCAACTGTAGTTATAGTAACCTGCAATGATTTGCGAGTCATTGTCAAGTGACACCTTCATTTTGAAGCTTGATGTGCCACCAGATCATACTTTATGGTTGGGGCATCCACCTCCTCTTCTGAGGTTGGCTATTGTGGATTTAGCTCTGCCCAGAAGAAGCGGTTCTGTTTTATCAATGTTTGTTGATCCCATTATTTCAGAAAGAATATATTGCCTTCATGAAGGAGGAATTGATTCAGTAGTGTTGCACTTTTTGCCTTTCACTAATCAGCCTCGTGGCAAAGAAGACATGATGAGAAGTCCATCTGTGCATCCTGTTCTTAGCACTTCCCAAGGAGAAGCATCATCAGCTAGACCACTTTCTGGTTTCTTGGCTCTATCAGATTCTTTTGGAGATTCATGGATTGTGAGTCTTACCCCTTCTAATGAGTGTATAGTGGTTGAGATGGAGACTTGGAATACACTTCTTCCCCCAATTATTGATAAGGTTGACAAACTCATAGGTGCAGAAGTGCCAAAAGATACAGATTCTACTATCATAAGCAAAGAGCTCCTAACTGGGCCCAGGGTAGTTCTTTTGCCTCCTTCATCACCTCATTTGCGCTCAGTTTCTGGGATTCAATTGAAGGCCGATCAACCCTTCATCAATATTTCAAGCTTTTTCATGAAAACTATGTGGAATATGCCCACAAGGTAACATTCTGCTGTTCGTACGCTATAGTTCTGATTTGAGATGTGCCTTTTTCCTGTTGAGTTCTCTCTTTTTTTTGTTGGAATATCGTATATCACTGTAAGTTTCATTATTTCCCCATCTGAGGGGGGACACGGGGTTGTTCCTATTTTATATGACTAGTTGAAAGTTTGGTTGCAATATTTGTGCCACTACCGTGTCCAATGTAATATGAGGGTAGTTTGACTCGGAACAAAGTTAGTTTAAAAAAAAAAGGGGAAAAGACTTTTAAAACTTGTGGTCTAAAATGAATGATAGAAATTTATGTGGCTATAAATAATTTCATTTAGGATAAAATATACATTTTAAAGTTAAATTGTTACTTAATATAGAAATGTGGTCAGGATGGGGATCTTTACTTAGATGATCAGATGCATCCGTCGGATGCTACTTTGTTTCTGTGGAGCATATTGCTGAAATATTTCTATATACTTTGTAAATGGAGCTCCCACCCCTCCATTCCATAATAAGCAATTTACTTATTAGAAAAGATTGAGTGGAAGACATTTTTATATAAACTGTTAGCAGTTTTCTTGTAATGATGGTGTTGTTAGTTCCACTACTATCTGAGGATGTGTTTCAAATTTCAACTGTGCATTGCTTTGCACGGAAGAGGAATTTAATCCTTTGGTTCGGTGCCCTCTTCCTTCTCATTTCTCACTTGGGTCAGAATTAAAGTAAAATCTTTATTTTTCTTTCTTTTATCAGTTCTTTTGACAGTAAAGGGTCTCTTCATGTTATGACTAACGGTACTTTTGTTCTGTTATCAGGTGTACTTTGAGCTTCAACATCATGCACCTCATGTAAAAAAGATCATTCATGATCAGTATTCTCGATTATGCAAAGCACAGCAAAAGATTTTAGAAGTTGAAAGGAAACAGGAAAAGATCGAGGATCGTGTTGAGCATGCAGTTCGGTTTCACGGTGCAGCGAGAGAGCGCTTTCGGCAAAGCCTTGAGAACCGCCGGCAGCAATTTTTAAGAACATCTTTATCTAAAGCTGAACGAGAGTTTAAGTCTGAACTTGGTAATATGCTCATCGAATGCCAATGCTTAATATAGTTTTATTTTGGTTTGTTGTGAACGCTAGCTCATCATGGTGTAGAAACTGATATAATGCACGTACATATGTCTAGTCTTTTGCATTTGGCCGACAGACTATTTCTACTACCTCTCTAGATGCTCTAGAAGCCAACCCCTAATGGATACTGGCCTGTAAGCCCTAACAATGGTCAATGAGTTATTTCTCGGGCTTAATTCATAATGTCTCTGATAGTTCCACCAAATTTCTTGTTTACACACCTTACGAGGGGCTTCAGGGTGGGGGTTCCCTTTACCCACCTTAATTTGAAAATTCCCTGGCTAATACCCAATGATTTGGTAACATGGGAGACGTATGTTTCCAACTCTTTGATTGTTTTTAGAGCCTCAAATTTTAAAAATAATCTGAGGCAGAATTAACTGTTCAGATCAATTCAAATGATCCAACAGTCTTATCATTTTTATTCTATAATTTTTTTCATTCTCCTTTTTTGAGTTTTTTCTTTCCCAGCACCTCCTCCTTCTCCACCTCCATCAAAACCACCACCGCCACTGGCAACACCCTTTGTTCTCCACCGCTGCACTGCTTTCAAGACCTCAGCAATCCCACCTCAAACCAGTCTAGTGGAGTTGCTGGGGTCAGAGATGTTTGGCGGCATTTATGGTGGTCATGTCTTTTTTCTTTTGGGTCGAGCTGATGCCAGATTGGTGGGTTGAGAGAAAATATGAGTTGAGTGAGAGAAGAGAACATTGAGTTTGTGGGAAATGGGGGTGGATTAAGGGGGGGGGGGGAGTTAATATTTTTTAAAGTTGAAAATCGGGTGGGTGTGTGAGGAGCTCTGTTTATTAGATGTTTGAATGGATGAATGGGATGTTTTGCTATAATTGAGGGTGTACAGACAAATTGGGACCGGTGTTTTTCTTTTTCTTGTGGGTGAGGTCTGAAAGGAAGAGAGTGTTCCCATGTTGAAACAAATGGAGCGGGCGGTCCGTAATGATGATCAAATAGTTTCTCACTGTATGAGTGGCGTGTAATACCCATCCTGAGAATAATTTTGTTTATTAGGATAGTAAAAGGAATCTTAGTTCTTTTATGGTGTAAACAGGAAATAGGTGTAAGCTTGGGTGGAAAAGTATGTATTTTTGTTCTGGCTTTAACCTTTGAGTATGGAACTGAACATTATGTTTTTACGTCATGCAGACAGATTTAGGGGAGTGGAGTTGGATGCTCTACGCTCTTCTATTGAAGCAGTAAATGCCAGGTTGAAAAGATACACACATTCTCTACAGCCCAGCCAGTCAAATGAAGAGCGACAAGTATCAGTGAGGAGAAAAGTGCGTGTCCAAGAAAATGAAATGTCACTGCTGAAAGCATCACTTGAAAAGCTGTCAGTCATTAACAGTGAAAATGCAAAGAAGGTTAAAGTAGTTGAATCGGTGCTGAAAGGCCGTGAAATAGGCACTTTATGATATGTAGGATTGTATGTTAATTTTTGTTTGTGATGCACAAGTCAAAAATTGTTGGTTAGTGTGTTGATACCCAGCTTAAGTGTGTTAGGTACAAGATGGGATACTTTAAAGTGATATGAGCATTGGAAGTAGCTTTAGGCTTTTTATTAATTTCCTCCACAGATTATACTGGCCGTTCGTTTTTCATCTGAAAGCTAAACACAGCGTTTTAGGCTGATTTTATCACGCGACTCATACATTTTATACAGTTTTGGAAAATTTTTAACTACAAAAACCTCAATGAACTAGTCTTAAATCATCAACAACACTAAAACCAAGTTTTGTACAAAAAAAAAATTTAAAGGGTAATATTTGTCCTTGTATTTTTAGAAAATGATTATATATTTCTTTTTGTTACACTTTTTTTTTTGATATATTTGCCTTTTTCACTAGACACAAACTAGTGAATTTGTCAAAAAGATAATAACATAACAATTTTTTAACTTAGGTATTACCATCTCTTTCTCCCCATATGAGAACTTTTAGCAAAATTATCAGTTGATATCTTGAACCAACACAAGGAATAGATTTATGACAATCAGAACCTCATATAAAATATAAAATAAAGAGGAAATATAGAAAGAACATAGGAAAAAAGATAATAATGCGACATCATTTTTGGATCATAATCATTAAAAATAAAAGAAAAAATATGTGAAATCAATGAACAATCTCTCGAGCTTTTGTTGACTCCACTCTCATAAAATAATCACAATTTAATAGCCTTTATCTTCTTCTTCAAGTCAACCAAAATATGAATATAATAAGCACCGAATACATAATGACTTAAAAGGTGACATACTCATTCATGTCTCTATTGTTTTTATAGGACTACAATATGAACATGAACATAACTATTAATTATTTTAGGGGGTAAGGATGATAAAAAGTTGTGGAAATAATAAAAATAAAAATCATTAAATTATACATGAAATTTGTAGAAATGACTTTTTAATTCTTAAAATTGCATATTGAATCTAATTAAGAGGGTTAAATGAGTGCTATTTAGTTCCTTTTAATATAGCACATAATCGAGAAAAAATGAAGGAAGTTAAGTAAACAATGTAAGAACATAAATTACTTCTATATAATAATAGTTTGACTTTTCATCAACATAACAATAAATTTTACCAAATAAAATAAAATAAAATAAAAAGTTCAGATATATTTTGATTTTTTTTCCTAAAATATATCATACTTAAAAACAAAAAAATACCAGTTGTTGTACCAGATCAGCCATCAAAGTATATTCCTTAATACATATCACTATTTAAAATAACATAATATCAGCAATTGTACCAAATCTGTCACGACCCATGAACACACCCTGGATGTAACATGATGTATGAGATTTCAAGAGACCTCACATAAGCCACTTAGATTTCATATCATAAACTAGATTATGGACTTGGTCCATTAGCCACCAATTAAAATTAATTATTTTTAAGTAACCCGTCAACTAAACAATTGTAATTAACAAATAGCTTCAAAATTTTAAAATATAATTTCTCAGGTCATTACATTGATTTCTTATTATGTCTAAAGAGAATAGACGAAGAAATATGATAAATTACTTAACTTGCGAAAAAAGAAGTGGGCTAATTGTGTCTATACTAATATTCTAGAAAGATTGCAATAACATACGGATTGTTTATACCTATGAAAAGATAATCAAAATAATATAATAATTATGGAAAGCAAGAGAGCAATATGCTTGGTCCTTTTAACAAACTTCATCATTGTTTTTGTATTAGTTATCAAATATTTATTTTTTTGTGCTATCAAATATAGCACAACACACAAGCAATTTTTCCAAAAACTATATGAAAAAACTTTTAGAAAGGGACAAAAGATAAGATAAATTTTCAATCATCCTCACTTGAATATTTAACATAGTTTTAAAAAAGTCACAAAAATAGCAAATAGAAAATGCAATGGATGCATGAATCACTATGACTTACAGTAAACAATTAAGCTGCATGAAATATGAGGAGTGAAACACACTTCACAATAAGTTTAATTAATGTATTTGAATTTGACTCCCCTATAAAAAAAAAACCTATAGATAATAGTGGCAGAAATAAAAGTTTTGTTTACTAAAATAACCAAATATAATGAATTCAATCATTTCAACAGCGTTATGAGTTGTAAAATGAGAGGTGCAATAGTAGTATTGTCGCATTGCAATCAAAATAACTTTTCTTTGATTTTACGAAGAAACATGTAGAAAAGGACAAAAGAGAAGATCAATTTTCAATTATCTTTACAGAAACTTTTAAAAGAGTTAAAAAAGTTCACCAATATAGCAAAAGGAAATATCATAATTACATGAATCACTATGACTTATAGTAAAGATTAAGTCCCCATCAAATAGAATGATGAAAACTTTAAGGAAATGAAGCAAAATTCATATAAAGATCAATTAATGTATTTGAATTCGACTACCCTACAACGGGAAAAAAAGACAAATAACAGTGGCATGAAATACCCCTATTTATAGAAAACAAAGGGTATGTACATAAATGCTTATTTTCCTTATCAGAAAGTTCACCACTCTTTGGAAAAGTTACAATCCTTCAACAGGGTAACAACTTTTCATAAAAGTCACAATTTTTCATAAAAGTCTCAACTATTCATAAAAATCACAACTTTTAAAAAGTATAACTTTTTAAAAAAGTACAACTTTTGATTTAAAAGTCGCAACTCTTTATAAAAGTCATAACTTTTCATGAAAAGGAAAAGCTAGTTTTGAAAATAAATAAATTAAAAGGGAATTCTGGTTTGCGAAAGTAGAAGAAGGAGATCATAATATTTGTTGTTTTAAAATAGGAGGAAATCTCTCTATTTATAGACAACAATGGTAGTGTGAACAAGTCTTTATTGTGTCTTATCAGAAAGGTTACAACTATTTGAAAAAGTTGCAACCCTTCAAAATGTTCAGAATCTTTCATAAAAGTCACAACTTTTCATAAAGTCACAACTCTTCATTAAAGTTATAAATTTGTTTAAAAATCAACTTTTGATAAAACTCCCAACTTTTCATTAAAGTAGCAAATTTTCAATAAAGTCACATCATTTAATGAAAGAAGAAGGCTAGTTTTGAAAATAAATAAATTTAAAAAGAAATTCTTGCTTGTGGTGATGCCACATAGGCGTGTCTAGGGTTCTCTTTTATATAAATATATGATAATAAAAATGAGCGGAAACTTAAAACATTTTTAACAACATCAAAATTTCATAACAAAAGCATAAGTCTATTATATTTGATCTTAAAACCATCAAAACCATCTGAAACATGAATATCTCGGGACACAAATCCCATTATCCAAACCATGTTTAATTTCATATGAAAAGATCCCCCCCCCCCAAAAAAGGAAATAAAATGACAGCTATATCCTCGGATGCTATGAGGACTCACCAATCTTCAAGTCTTGTCTCTACTAAGATCCTAACCACGGGGATGAGAGTCGAGATTTCAGGCCCTACATTTGAATAAGAATAGTACAAACATGTGCTAAATATGATAGCTTGCATTAACATCAACATAAGCATAAGAACTAAATAACATCAATTGTAAACCATGATGAATACAAGTGAATACCATCTCAAGACATACTTATGATACCTTTTGAAGTAACCTTGCTTCATCATAACTGTCACGATCGGGGAGCACCAAAGAAGTAACATGAAGTTCTTGACCTCTCGGAGGTCTTATACAAGCCCATAGTAATCATTCATCGCATTGTCATGGTAAATTTAGCGAAAAATTTAAAACTTTCATAGCACATCATATGCTAGAACATCACTTCCATTATGTATATAAAACATAAGTCATAATACATAGTTAAACTCTAAGTCTCTTTTCCATCTTAGACTTAACATCATTAGAGTATATTAGGAACACGACCCTTACAACATAAAATAATAACTAAACTATTACATGACATTGAATAAACATAACATAGGAAATCCTTGGACTTAAGGTCCCTTTCCTTGAGCTTGAGAAACACATATCAAGCCCTTCACCTTAGAGACTGTAACGACCCCAAAAAAAACCCTAGAATAAGGGAGCACCCTTAGGTCGGAACAATTGCGTACTTGACCTTTTGGAGATCTTGTACTAGCTTTAGCTATCATTCATTACATATGGCATGAAAAGTAGTGCGGAATTAAAACTTTTCATGAATAAATTAATAAAAAGGAAACATGTTTCATAAAATCTAAGAAGTGATCTCGTCTTCACAAGCCAACTTAAAGACACGACATAAATATATTAGGAACACGGTCCTTTACATTAAATGAAAATACATGATAAGTCTTAATAATCAAAACTAAGAAATAGAACTATGCTCTCGAATATATGAGGACATACTGAGTTTTGAGAGAGTCAATTTCTCAAGCTTTGCCTTCTAGTCTTTAACTTGCCTCCAACCTATACTTACTAAGTATAGAAAAGTATGGGGTTGGTACAAGAAAATGTACTAAGTATGGCATATGAAAAAACATGCAAAAAGGAATATTTTAGTAAAATAAGCTTTCATGCCAAATAAGTAAAACCTTCATAATTTTGGATTTAAAATAATATAAGAATCATCATTAATCACATAAAATAAATCTCTCATACTTTAGAACCAAAAGATCACTTTACAGTAAACTCAAACAACTTTATAATGAAACATTACAGTGAACAGTTCATCCCAAGCATAGTGAACTGATTTCCTTTGAGGTTTTCCTAACCAAGTTATCCTAAGAGTCACTAAGGTAATACATGAAGAGACCACCCATACACCCCCTTCAATACACACCAAAGTGATCTTTAAGACTACCAACCATAGGCTTACCTCGCACGGGAAAACAAGTCCATACTCTTGGCAAGACATTTGAAGGACAATCATACATTAAGGACTTCATGTAAGTACCTTCTCCAATAGGACTTATAAGTTACACTAAGTGCAATATGAGAGTAGCATCCCATACTATTACTCCACTTAGTGATCATTGAGGATTCCCTTGGATTAAGCACTCTACATTAGTGATTCATAACTTCATTACATAAAACTTAACTTTAACTTGCTTCTTTAACATTAGACCTTAATTCATCTAACTTCAATTACAACACATGATAACTCATTCATATAATTCATATAAAACACACCAAGACTTCCCTTTCGGAAGGTCTACTTAGTGCAATGGATAGATATCTTCCCATACCACCACCTAACTTAAGTAGTCATTCTTTTAGGAGACTTAGTTCGTACACTTCATATAAAACACTCCAAGATTCCCCATTCGGAAGGTCTACTTAGTGCAATGGATAGATAGAGTCCCATACCACCACCTACCGTAAGTAGTACGTTCTTTTAGGAGACTTAGTTCATTCTTTATTTGTGGGGGCTAGCTTGACCGACATAGACCATGAGAGCTAGACGTAGAATCTTGATACTACTCCTATCGGATGAGGGATCCCCACTTACCTAGGGTAGGGTCATTATCTTAGCTTTTATATGGATTTTCCAATAGCTACACCTATGCGGGCGCATAGTTAAGGGATAAGGATATTGCTGCTAAGTAACTCATTCTATACTAATGAGGATACTCAATACCAAGAGGTAAATTGGAAATTACAACATCTCAACTCACTACGTGTACCCACCACTTCTTCATATCCTCTTGGTCTAGGTATACCTCCCCACCTTTTCTCAACATTGTAATACATAGTTAGGGTAAGGATTACTGATACTATGTAAGAAACCACTCTGAACTTCCACAAGAGTGTTCACCCCAAACTTCCCTTAATCACATTTACTAATTTCATTCATTCATTAAAGTGTGAGTGTATGAGGGTAAATATGAGCACACCTTTCACCTAATCACCATTTCATCAACATTGAATTCTAAGCATGCTTACACCTCCATTCATCATATTTCACACTTAAACATACTTCACATAATCATATAGTTCTTTTAGACATTATCTCTAGCATACTTCACATAACAAGCTTCATAAAGCACATAAACAAGAAACACATAATTAACATCATACTTCACATAATATGACCTCATGGCCTTATTCACAATACACAAGTAGATTCATATTCATATATTCAAGTAAACACCGCCACCAAAGGTGGACCATACCACTCAAGATCATTTCATAATTAAGAGTTAGACAATAAGACCAACTTACCATTCATCCAAGCTTTCAACACCTATTCTTAATTTACTCAACAATTCATCACAAAATAGCTCTTAGGGTAGTATCTAAACCACAATATCAACATAAAGAAACCATATTTCAAATGCTACACAATCATATTCATATAACCCATTCTCAAGCTAGAAGTTGAAAATATGCATAAGCATGGGTTTATTAGGGTTTTGAGGTTAAAATAACCAACTACACTAATAACAGATATACCGGGTTTCATTCACGTTATTTTTGTAATTGCTTTTTCTTAAGTTTAGTGGTGTCCGAAAGCCCTTTTTGTATTTATTTTGTAAGTTTCATTATTTGGCAAGGAAATCTTGTCTAAAGATGAACGGCCGGACTTTTTGAGTAAGAATGTAAAAAGTTACCACCTAGAGCTTTTTATGGTCCGTCAAACCTTTAACGGTCCCATAGTTTCACGTAGTTAAGCTGCTGAGGAAGATGGGGAGTCTACCTCAGGTGTGGATTTACGAAGTCATGATGGACCTTAATATCCACGACGTCCGTCTGCAGGTTCGTCCGTGATAATTAGAAAGTCGTCCAGAACCCAATTCCAAGAAGTTTAAGTTTATGGACGGAACCCTCGACAGACTGTCGTGCTTGGAACTTTCCGTCATACTTTTCGTCGAGGGTAAATAAGAAATCAACAAAAGGATTGTAAAATATAGGATGACCGGAGGGCATGAACGCCCGTCGTGACACAAACATTCGTCTGACCACAACGGCCATCACAGTCCGTCTACTTGGAACGGCATTTTGACAAGATTTTCAGCAATTAGAGTCCTTCTTTTATTAGGTTTTGCTTTTTATAAATAGTGGAAAAACCTTCGTTTTGGTGGTTAGACTCCTTTGTTAGTTAGACTCTTTGTTGGTTAGACTTTTTGTTATTGACTCTGGGATTGACTTGTGATTGTTATATAATTTTTGGAGAATATTTAGTCCTTGTTAATTTTCAAGAATTGATCACTTTTTTTTCTGGAATTTATTGGTGGTAGCGTTGTTGATTACTAAGTGACCTTCTGGATTTTATTCTTTCGTCATTGAAGTAAGTTCATGAATTTCTTATCTTACATATAGAATATTGGATTATGAATATAGGTAACTAAACTCCATAACTAGGGTTGTGAACCACCATGGGTGAATAATGGGTAAAATCTACTAAAATACATTCTAGAATAGTGTCCGTGCATGTATTGATAATTCTTCGTTTATAAGTCTTTTTAATGGATGACCAACGTTAGTAATCGCCTTAATCTACTTGCCTGGACCAAGGAGGTGATAATAGGAACAGAATTATCAACAAATAGATTTAGTTGTATACTATCCTAATAGGCTAGAATTGATTGGTACGAGGTTAACTTAAGTTAAATATGAATACAATGCTTAATATGAAGGTAAATGTAAGGGTTAGTAATACCACAACACGTAACCGGACCAAGGTGGGAGTGAAAATTTCTAGAATGCGACCAAGGATTAGAAATACCTCAAATGTATCATCTGGCAATGCAGCTACTATGAAATTAATTGTTATAGTAGAATTATCAAGTTAGGAACCTTAGGGAAAACACTTAAAAAAAAAATTAAACCCTAGTTACTTTTATTATTGCTTAAAAACTCCAAGATTTGATACTGTAAGTTGGTTACTTTAATTAGTTAGTCTTTTTCATCAATTTAGAAATCAACCCCCTTTTTATTGTCTTTTGTTTTCTAAGGACATAATGGAACTAAATAAAGTAATAATAGATTAAAGTTAAGTCTGAACCTATTTTTCTCATGGAACCGCTCCCAACCTCATTTAGTTGGGTTCTTTACATGATATGGACCGCTTTACTTCTTATTTTGAGAAATAAGTTTTTAGCGTATCAAATTTTGGGCGCCGCTTTCCGAGTGAAAATAGCTTTTTAGATTACACTTAAACTTCTTACTAAAGTTTATCAATAGTTTCTTTATTTTTACTTTTCTATTGTTTTTTTATGCTTGCGAACTATCTTCCTGGTATGGCCAAATACACTGAGAGAAAGAGAACCCTTGTTTCCCTACGATCCACGCATTAGAGCGTAAACTACGCAAATATGAATCGAAACTTGGGTATTAATAATGAGATACAAACCATAACATCCGATCTCCGGTGATACAGTCATTTTATTACCCAATGATCTGGGTTAAAATCAACAAATTGGACAGATCTCGATCCACGCTCCTCAAGAATACTACAGATGCTATTATAAATGGCAGACTCTGATGGGACCACTTTTCTTGCCCCCCCTAACCACCCATGGCCACAACCTTTGTGTAACTTGTATCTGATGCAAATGCTACTCCAGAGGTTTGTTTCCGCGGCTTCTTCTGAGGACCACATGCCCCTATAGCTAAGGTAAGGCAGTGTGTAACATTGGTGTAAGGGATGCCGATTTGGTTTGGATGTAATATGGCTAAGAGTAATTTCCTCTCTCACTGACGGGCAGAGGGCGGTATTTGGTTCAACTGAGCTCCCTTATAAACTCAATTTTTCAACTTGAACCAACTAAGGGACGTTTGCATAGCACGCTCCTACCCAATCTCAAGAACTAAACCACAGAGAACAGAGTGGAACCACTTGTGGCACTCACCAGGAGATTCATTTAGTAGTTCTTGGGATAGATTTCCACTACCTCGTTTTGAAAGCATCCCAAGTCACCGTATAGATGATGAGTCACTGAAGAATACTTCTATCGGGGACTGGATGAAATAATAAAGCTGTGTTGGACACTATAGGCCGTGGATCTTTGGAGAGTTTCCTATCGCGATTGCTTGAAAATTATAGAAAATCTCCCGAAATAATAAAGCTTGGAGTAAAACTAGGAAGTCAGATACCACCGGGAGAAACTACCGTTCGCATTACACTTCCACTACAACCCATCCTGGCAGATTGAGAAATTGTGACGAAAATGTGCTCAGATGAGAACTGATCTTGGGTGGGTATAAAACATGTCACTGAGGGAAGGCCAGAAAAGATAAATGTAGTTAACTACTTGTCCAAACCACCCACACCAATGAATAATGCTATTGGAAGAAAAATTCCTATGCGTAAATGAAAGACGTGGGGTTTCTTGACCAAGTGACCAAGGCTCAAACGGAAAATTGGCGCCACGTTTCAAGGAAACCAGGCAAGATCTATTGTCACTCTACCGTGATGGTCATATGTCCGAGATGGCAACTACAGTACTGCAACAAACAACTTCAACAATGGGTAACTATGGTAAGCCAGAAAAAATGCTTGGATTGGGCCCTTTATGGTTCCCCCATCCTCAAAATCGTGAAGTTACTCCTAGGGATTTGGAGATAGTATTTGTGTGAGTTGAGGATATTGTGGCACAAAAGGACGATGTGTGATGAGAACATTAAAGAGTTACGGATGATTAGAGCGGGTATTGGGCAGAAGTCGACTACACATGCAATATCGTTAAGCTAAATGAGTTCGCAAATGGCCCAATTATCTCTGCGATGGTGAACACACGGCAAACCGGCACTTTTCCTAGCAACACTGTCCCCAAATCTGAAAAATGATGGACACGTATGGCACTCACTACGCTCACTCTCGGGGTGGTAAGCGAACCATTGACCCACCTATACCGTCTAATGATAAAAGGTGAAAAAGATATGATAAAGTGGTAGAGTAATGTGAAGAGGAAGATAACACTAGAAAAGATGCTGAAGTTCCCTAAACAGGTCACTCCCATGCATAGACCCAGCCAACCCCTCTTTCCTCCTCACAATTTGGTTAAAAGACTGAGGATTAAACACTTTCTATCATGTCCCTTTGGTAGACGCTCTAGAACAAATGCCTGGTTCTGCCAAGTTTATGAAAGATCAGGTTTTCAAATAAAAGATGGTCCTTTCGAGGATGAATGATAGATGCAAACATTGTATGCTATTTCTACAAGATCTTTTGTACAATAAAGAAGATCTGGGTGGTGTTCACTATCCTTACCTTGTATCAAATCGGGTCATTACATTTTGCGAAAGCATTATTTATATGGGGGCAAGAAGTTGGTTTGGGTGATCTAAACCCCAATGCGATGCAGCTACTGTGACCGATCGAACGTACAAAAACCTATAAGGATCTTCCACGTGTTCCTAGTAAAAAGTGGAGTCATCATATTTCTTTCGTTCCAGATGTTTGTTTTCTTGAATTGTTAAGTCGATTTTGAAGTGCCTATTATTCTTGGGAGGCCATTCCGTGCTACGGGCGTAGAGCCGTAGTTGTATGAAAACGGGGAATAAAAATTGTCGGTTGAACAAAAGAAATCAACCTTTCAACCTTTGTAGTTCCATGAGTAATAGTGGTTGAGATCCAATCGGTATCTACTATATCCTACACAGAAAGAATGAAGAAGCACCAGACTAAAAATTGAAAAACAGAGTTTATGGTTGGGGATTTGGTGCTTTTATACAATCTACTTAGGTTGCGTTGGTTTTCTGGGCAAGCTCAAGTCCAAATGGACTGGACCTTACTTGATTACCCAACTTATCCCTCATTGGAGTATGGAGCTCGAAACCAGGAGCCGTAGTGGCCGGTTTAAGGTAAATGGACAACGAAGAAAACACTATGTTGGACATCTGATCGGCGAATGAAGTGATCGAGGCATACTTCTTGATGAAGGCTGAGAAACCAGTGTCCTCAATCGGGGCGCGATGTTAATCAGGCCTAGTTGGGAGGCAACCCATACTTATGTTTTTCTTTATAGTATGGTGCATTTTCTAACTAATTGTTTTAAAGTTGTAAGGCCATTACAAGGAAATTCTATAGAAAATCACATCTTTCAACATCACTGACGGACCATCGACGGACAACACGCATGCGACAAAAAAAAAAAAAAAAGAATCGTCCGGCAGGAATCCGTCGTGCTAGGTACTTCTTTCATATTATTTCAAAACTAGGAGGGCACACACCTTAACTAGACGGACCGCGCCCTAATGCTGGACCGTTGTCGGGGACTCGTTGCGTCATTAATGAGCGTACCCGACTGGGGACTTTTAAGATTTTTCAACCTATAAAACCCCCCACCCTTTCATTTGAACGATTTCTTTCCATCTTTCTCCCATTTCCCTCCCTTTCAAACTTCCAACTTCCCACCTATCTGCTCTATCAACAGATTGCTTCCCCAGATTACTCAGTTCCGGATATCTTCTTTCCACTGGTCGGAGTCAGTTGCTATGTTTCTAATCTTGATCACCAAGTACCTCCCTTGCTTGTTTTTTTCTCCACTTCTCAGGTATGTGTCTCTGATCTCTACCCATTTACATTGTATTTTTGTTTTTTTAATTCGTATTAGCCTATTTCTTTCTGGTGGGTCTTCATTCTTTGACCCAATTTTGTCTGACCTAGGTTGAGAATCCTCAAATTGCATTGTTAAAACTCTAGAAATAGGTGCTTTATCATTGCTAGTTTGGTAGGTATTTGGGTTAGAAACATGTAGGTTAACACTAAGAATTCCATATGAGTCATAGGGGATGATTGTGGTATCCCCAGTTCTGTCACTGAATGACAGAATGAGACCCCGATGACTCACCGTCGTACCCACGACGGACCGTCATAGGGTCTGTTCCAACATCCCACTGTTTTTTTTCTCTAAGTGTCCACCAACTGATACATGCGACAGACCGTCGTTCCCATGACGGTCCGTCCTGCACAACCGTTCTAGTTGTTAGAGACCCTTTTCCTAAGGGTCTCCAACTTTTTCTAAGTATCCTATGATGGACATCTAAGATGGAACGTTATACCCTCGACGGTCCGTCCTGCACAACTGTCATGACGGTCAGAGACCCATCTCCTGAGGGTCTCCATACTTTTTCTAAGTGTCCACTGATGGACATCTATGACAGACCATCATACCCTCGACGGTCCATCCTGCACAACCGTCATGACGGTCAGAGACCCATCTCCTGAGGGTCTCCATATTTTTTCTAAGTGATCTCTGACGGCATCTACGATGGACCGTCGTTGCCACAACGGTCCGTCCGGCACAACCGTTATGGTTGTCAGAGACCCTTATCTTAAGGGTCTCCCACTTTTTCTAAGCGTCCTCTGATGGACATCTACGACGAACCGTCATACCCTCGACGGTCTATCCTCCACAATCATCATGACGGTCAGAGACCCTTGTCTTAAGGGTCTACATATTTTTTTCTAAGTACCCCACGACGGACATCGGCAATAGACCGTCATTGTAATGATGGTCCGTATTGCTTAGCCGTCATACTTGTCATAGACTTTCCTTTAGGGGTCTCCACATCAACATAGTTGAAGTAAGACATGACGGACCCTATGATGGTCTGTCGTACTCACGACGAGCCGTCACTTGGTCTGTCGTGTTTCACTGTTACTGCAAAAAATTCATTACAACTTAGTTCTTATATTTATTTTGTGTCGTTTTTGCTCATCTTGTTTGCTCCTTCTCATACTAATATGATTCTTTACAGGTACTATCTCTAATGGCACCAAAACAAGAGCGAGTTTACGCACGTGGGCGTTCAAAGTCTGTCGCCCTGTCTGCTCGACTGGTTATAGGCTCTGATGATGAGCATAACCCCAAGTACGTGCCCCCAGGCACTTCCACTCCATCACGAGCTGCACGTGCTACTAGAGCTACGCCCAAAAAGGTAGCGTCTGGCGTAGTCACTGCCTCCCAGTCTTATGATGAGCGCACACTAACCGGCACACCTTCTGGGTCAGCTACACATGAAGAAGGAGCGTTTGGATCCTTAGGAGTTTTGTGGTCGAAGGAAGCCTCAGGGTCTGCCGAAGTCCCTGCCCTCGCCACATATGAACAGTCTGCCTCGTCTGATGAGGCTGACAGTCCTGATTCCACTCCAGGCTCATCGACTGGTGCTCTCACCCCGGTTGCTGAACATCCTAACCGATGGTGTGTCGACGGGCAATATCAAGTGTATTCAGACGCCAAGTTTCTAAATGATAAAGGCGTCATGACACGGACCCTTACACTGGATAGGAGGGTCCTTACGGGAAGTCTCCCCACCATGCCAGAGATCCACAATCTCTTCACCAAACACCGGCTGGAGTGGACAGCTCGTTCTCTAGGTCGTTATAGTGAGGAGTTGGTCTGATAGTTCTACGCCTCATACGTGGCTACTCTCATATCACAGATAAATAGGCGGTCTGCCCCCGCCAAATAGGACCGACTTGAGCATGTACGCGTATGTAGCGTTCAGGTCGACATCTCCCTACCCATCATCTGTCGGTATCTATATGGCAAGGATGTTGATGCCAATAGGACCCCTCTCACCGCTGAGTTCGACTAACGGTGGCAAATTGTAAAAGATAGCCAATTCTTGCGTGAGCCATCGCTGAGAGAGACCATCAAGAGGTGGATGGCCTTGCACTTGTCTGTTGATGGAGAGGGTGCCGACTGGGTAACGAAGCCGAAGGGAGCTATCAAGAAGGCTAACTTGACCTTTACGACTAAGTTCTTATGGTTGATTGTCCACCACTGCCTTTCCCCCACGACCGCTGATAATATAGTCACATGGGATCGTGTAGTTTTGATGGCGACGATGATAGCCGGGTTTGAGGTGGACTTCTCTTAGCTTTTACAGGCAGTCATGCACGAGAGGGCTTTCAAGGTCACAACTACTTACCCTTTTCCGTGCACGATATTTTCCTAATGCAGGTCCACTGGTGTGCCCATCTGGCACATTGATCAGCTCAAGACTCCGCTGGGCACTGTTGATATCGGGCTCATCAGGGATGAGGCCAATGACTTGGCTCCACGCAGAGGGTCCCATCCAGAGTTGCCTCCACTTGGTGAAAATCTGGCTGATACGGTAGCACATGATTGGACGTCTACTTAGGCTACTTCTTAAACCACTGACACTACCCCGGTCGAGTCTATCCCAAGTAGTATCACTTCCCCGAGATCCTCTCGCTCAGCCTCTTTCCCCGCTCTGGTCCCACTTGATAGGGTCAAGAAACTAGAGGCATAGATGGATACCCTTTTGCATAACATCCAGCCTTGGATGCAGAGGTCTATTGCTGAGGTAGAAGAGCGCATGGAGCGTAAAATGGTCCAACACACAAAGCAGAAGATCGTTGAGGTTCAGCAGCGCTTGGATGCTTTTGAGTTGCAGGTGCTAGCCCGGCCTGCCCCTCAGGTAGATGTGTCGACCCTTCACGCTGCGGTCGAGAGTCAGCGAGCGAACATTCATTTGATCCTAGAGGCTAGGGTGCCTAAGTCTGAGGACCCTTCTGCAGAGCCTGCTGAGGACACAGTGATGGCGGCCTTATTCACCACTTATGGCATTCCACCACCTCCCCATTGAGAGCATTCCAAGAGGCGCAAGGGTCGAGAGGAGGATGTGGTTAGAGCATGGAAGAAGGAGCGTCGTGAGTTGGAGGCTGCGAGGAGAGCCTCGTTTGCTGATGAGGAGGCACGTCAGATCAGGGCTGTGTAGAGTCAGCTTGCTGGGAGGCGGCATCCCTAGATCAGATATGTGGGACTAGAGGAGGACTGATGATAGTTGCTGTGGTTCTGGTGAGATGACACTACAGAGGGTGTCCAAGAATCAAAGAGGTAGGGGTAGTGGGTTCCGGGAACCGGACCCACCAGCTTGCTGGACCGTCGGCGCTTTGCACCCCAAGTTTGCTTTACCTACCACTCTCGTATTTCCATTTTTTAATGCATTTGGGTAATGGAAAAGTGACTGATTGGGTGGATGTCTGAGTGCCCAATTCACTATCCTCTTTTGGGGTTGGTTTTTTCTTGCCTGGTTCATGTTCCCCAAGAGACTCATTCTTGTTATTGTTAAACCTTTCTCTCTTTTTCTTGGGAGGCATATGTCTATATCTTGTGTCATAGTTTAACTCTGAAGCATGATGCTCCTTAAAGGAATATCATGATGTAATGAAAATGATGCAGGACTAGGCATAATAATTGATAATGTGTGGCTCTAAAGTATGACATTGAGATACACCACTGCATGTCCTAAGTCTAAAATTCGAAAACTAGGTGTCCTGATAATCTGGCTGAGAGTAATGAGATGTCAAGTGAGTGTGAGGAAGATTGTGAAAGTTCCATATTTGTACTGAGCTAGATACTTGCCTGCGTCGTCTGTACTAAAAGTAAGTTGTTAATAAACAACTAGGAAAGGAGCTAAGGCCCTTGGCCAATATAGCTAATTTTAGACATAAATAAAAAAAAACACAAATGAAAAAAATATCCCTCTTGAATCCAAATGATTTGGAGCTTAAAATAGGACCTTTCCTTTTCCCCCCAACTGATCTTTGCTGGGAAATAGTTTGGCCCTGGTTCCCTCCTGGACATGTGCACCTCAGCTTATGCCAAAAGCATAAGTTGAGGGTGGCTAATGCCAGTAAACAACCTTTTCAGCATGGCTGACCCAACTTTGGGTATTGTGTACTTTGACTCATGTAAATCAGTGAGTGAGCCGGTGGCTCTTATGAGGACCTCGTGCCTGGGAATTGGGGGGTTGAAAGAACAAAGAAATTAGAAAGAACACCAAAGTAAAAGTGACTCAAGAACCAGTTGAAAGAAAAGTGAAATTTAAAAAAAATAAAAAAATAAAAAAATAAAACAATAAATACAAGCACGAAAGAAGAGAGTAGAGAGGACTTATCAAATGAGAAACGAAGGCGAAATAACACGGTGAATGAAAGCATATGAGAAAATTGGCGCGAAATAAAATGATAAAAAGTGGTGTTTAGCCGATATGTCAAGGAGGGTGCAAAAGAACACTAAAGTATAACCTAAATATACCCTACTTGACCCTGAACCTAAGTTTAAGCTAAGAAAAGGTCCTATCGTGATCTAAGAGTTTGTATGGAGAACTTTAAGCAGTGAAAATAAGGCAAGCTGGACTTGTATGTATGATATGAGTTGGGAATTTGTTTTGAGATACGTGTTTTGGAAAAGTAATCTTATCTCAAATGAAAATCATGTGTGAAAAATGATGGATGTTGTTATGAGTGAGGGACACTAGTTGCAATACCAAGAAAGAAATTTAGAACCCGGTGGTGAGAAATTAAAGAGGATAGGTGTTAGTGCTGGTGGGTCCCTGTGTCATTGGTCTGATTCAACAACTCAAGCCTAATGGTTAAACATGCATACAATATTATGAGACTGATTGGGATTGATAGCCTAAATGATTGTGAAAGCTATAAATATGGATACTATGACAAAGATTTTGTAGTGAGTCATAGTGCGTTGCTTGAGGACCAAACAACGAAGTTAAGTTGCGGCGTGTTGACTATTTACACATGTTTCACGTGGTATTTTAAATACCTTTTTCCTTAAGTTTAGTGTGTGTCCAAAAGCCTGGTTTGTATTTGATTTTTTAGTAAGTTTCTCTTTATTTGCTAAGAGATATGGTCTAAAGATTGAACGCGAAATTTTGAGTCAAGAAATGCAGAAAGTTACCACGTACGGAGCTTGTGACTGGTCCGTCACTGTCCTGTAAGGTCCATAAAGTGGCATCGCTAGTGAAGATGCTGATGAAGAAGAGGGGGAAGTTTTGACCTAAGTTGTGAGCATTCCACGAAGTTCATGAAGGGACCTTCATAGCCACGACGGTCCGTTCCGCTGGTGGTTCATCGTGATGATAAAAAAAAGTAGTCCGTACCCCAAATTTCCAAGAAGTTTAAGTGGTATGGAATGGAAGTACCCTCGACGAACGTGTGCTTGGAAAGGTCCCGTCATACCTGTTCGTAGAGGGAATGAGAAAGCAGCAGAAAGATTTGTAAGTATAGGATGACGGACGGGCCATGGAAGGCCCGTCATGACCACGAACGTCCGTCACGGTCGTCGACTCGGACGCCTTTTGATTAGATTTTCAGCAATTAGAGTCCTTCTTTTATTCGGTTTTGCTTTTTTATAAATAGTTGGAAAAACCTCATTTTGGGTTAGACTCTTGTAGTAGACCTTTGTTGGTAGACTTTTGTTAGTATTATCTTTGGATATTAGACGTTGTGATTGTATAATCTTTGGAGAATATTTAGTCCTCGATTAATTTCAAGACCATTGATACACTTTTTTTTGGAATGATTGTTGGTGCGTTTGTTGATTGTAATCAGCGACCTCCTTCTGTTATTACCTTTCCTCATTTGGAAGAAGTGCATGAATTCTTATATTACATACATGAAATATGGGATTATGGACTATGGGAAACGAAACTTTCTAACCAGGGTTGTGGAACCATGGGTGAAATTAATAAGGTAAAATCTAACTAAAATAAAACAATTCTAGCATAGTGTCCTTGCATGTATTGGATAATCTTCGTTAGAAAGTCTTTTTTTTTAAGGATAGCCAACGTTTAGAACTTACCTTTAATGCTTTGAAGACCCAGGAGGTAAGATAATAGGAAAAAGAATTGTCAAATAGATTTAGTCGTTGTTATACTAATAATAGGGTAGTTAATTGATTGGTACGAGATAATAACTTAGTCAAATAGCGAATACAATGCTTAATAGGGTAAAGGTAAGGGTTAGATATAGGGTCAACCAGTAGCCTGGACACAGTTCGGAGTGAAATTTTTTAGATGCCAGGACCAAGGATTTAGAAATACATAAATTATATTTGCCATGTAAGATATAGGAAGAATTGTTATAGTAGAATTATCAAGTTAGAAACATCGTGGGAACACGGAAACCCTAATTACTTTTATTAATTGATTAAACTCCAAGATTTGATCGCTATTAGTTGTTTATTTTAATTTAGGTAGTCTTTTCATCAATTTTTAGAAAATAAAACCCCCTTTTTATTGTCTTTGTTTTCTATGGATGGAAATAATTGACCTAAAGAATACCAATAAGAAGATTAAAGGTAAGTTCTGAACTATGTTTTCCTCGTGGAACGTCCCAACCGCATTAGTTGGGTTCTTTACTGGATTACCAAGCTCGTATCGGTGGTAACTTTTCTGCATTTTTTGCTCAAAAAACTTTCCCCGTTCTTTTTAGACAGATTTCCAGGCAAATAAAGAGAAAGTTACATAAAATCAATACAAAAAGGTTTTTGGACACATACTAAACTTAAGGAAAAAACATTAAAAATACCGTGAAACCACGGTATATCAGAATAGAGTTCAAGGATGACTAGTATACCTCAAAGAGAAGTAAGCCCACTATTTTTTATGAATAACACGTCCACCAACAGCCATCCAAGCCTTTCCTTGAGTCCAAGCTTGTATGGGTTTTGGAGAGTCTTTCTTTAGAGAGAGAGAGTTTAAATATTTGAAGTGAGGGGTCTTGTCTAGGTCTAGGACTTAAAACTAATTCAATATACCTTAAAAACCCTAAAAATATCCTCCTAGGTTCATAAAAGACTTGGGGGGTAAATTTACAAAACACCCCAAGCCAAAGTAGTGAAACGTGACAACTTTTGCAGGGATCCATCGACGGACCCAAGCAACGGGGCAACGACTGAACGATGGCCCATGCTGCAAGAGCGTCATTTGAGTATATAGATGGAAAGGAGAGGGTTGATATCGTAGGTTAAGTCGTGACCTACGCCCCTAGACGATGTTGAATCGTCTAGACTACAGCTAGTAAACTGCTAAGGCGTCGATTGCCCAGTTTTGGCAGCTTGGTTGCCAAGTCTTGGATCCTTTTCTAGGACCCCTTGTGGGTCCTAGGTTGAGTCGTACCCGGATGTTGAACCCCTATACATAGTCTTCTAGGTCTTAGTAATATCCCACATCAATTTCGATTAAAACGAACACGTAAAACTCACTAAAACACATGAGGACACACAAACACATTCTAAGGCACATCTTTTGAACGTCATGGACGTTTGACCTTGAAATGTCACCAAACTTCACACACTTCCTAATAACATCATTGTAAACCATTTTAACACAAAATTAACTCATGACACATTCACGAAGCTCTAGTTCACTGTAGTTTGTTTTAGGATATTACTGAGACATCCTTTAAGCATCCATAACCTACACTTTTTGTAAAAAGCTGAAGAAGAATGATGTTAGTACAAGAATGCACTAAGTATGACAACCATGCAAAAACATGAATTTGAAGAGGACATTTTGTTAGAAACCATGCATTGTGCCTTTTAGTAAAACTTCTTGAAACAATAGTACAATAAGAATAACATAGCCTCATTTAACACATACATATAGACATGGTACAATAGTCACAACATCACTATAAACGATTATATATTACAAGTAGGCACATTTAACATTTCATAACATGACTTTCTTACTAACTACCAAGTAACCCTATAAGTGATACTTGGTGAAATGCATATGAATAATCGTCACGTTCACCTCCACACTCAATGGCATGCATCCTTCAAGGCCGACCAACTGTGGAACATTCACCCACACACCGTCATTACTTCCAACAAACACATTCATAGACTCAGAACATATCATTCTAAAAGTACTATGACTTCACATTTGACCCAACATACTTTATGGACCACATAGAAAACTCATTCAAAGATAACATACATGTCAACACTACCAATGCCATCCTAGGAGGTAGTTGTCAATAATAGCACACTTGGACTTTACTTCATAAAAACATCATAAGAACTCAATCCATAATTCCAATCTAATCCTACTAGTGCAATGTACATGTGAAGATCATAACCTCACACATAATAAGTAAACCTACAAAGAAACCACAAGAATCATCATTTACTTCATACATCAACACGACAACTTTAGTCAACTACATGCATAACAAGAGAGACCTTCATCATATAATCAATAAGTCCAATATTATGCATATAAGGTAAGACCACATCGTATAGACTCATACCATGCATATCATCACAAAAAGAAGAGAAAACTACAATGTCATGCATAAGGAATATAAACATAGTCATATGCATTAGAAAACCTTCCTAGAACTCCCTTCAAGAGCGACTGTTGCAATGGGGGCATCAACCAATGGGGGGGGTGACCAATTTGGGCATCCAATGGGGGGGGCATCGGTTAGTCCCATACCTCCACCTACATTAAGCAACTTAACCTTAGGTTATCCTATCTAGGGTCACTTACTTTACCTTTCATGGTCCCATCTTACTTTAGTGGCGAACTTGACTTAACGGTCATAAACACCCATGAGTGCTAATACATGGAATTGGAGTTGTAACCTACACCAAAGGAAGGTGCTTCACCTGCCCAAAGTAGAAACACTAACATAATGACTAGCCATATTAGGTGATACACTTGCTGAGATCCTAGGGGCAACACAAAGATAGTTTTATGAAACTTGGAGGCGTATATGGAAACCTTTTTATGCAAACTAGGCGCTGTAGTATACACATCGTAGAGAATTATGGTGAACCACTTCGCCACATTGGGGAGAGGGACACCCCTCCACGTCAAGTTCACTCGTGCTAAGCTAAGTTCCCTTATTGAACCCTTTATTATCATTACTTATAAAACAACAGGCTTTTTAGGAGAGTTAACCCCCTCATAGGCTCAGCTCCATCGTCTTATATGATAATTTATAAACCTAAATTATGTGAGAAAACTTTCACATGGACATGACTATTCAAGCACAATTAGTTGGATACTCGTGAGAAACACCTTTCAAGAGCCAATCTTATTGACTAGGATCATCCATAAATGCATAATGGACATGTTTTATGTGGTGCCTAGACATATATGGCGCAAACCTTGCAACATTAAACACCCTTATACCACACTGTCATTAATTCATTTCATTCATGCATAAGGGTTGTATATGTGTAACTAAATGAGCAATCCTTTCATATAAACACATTTAGACACTATACATATTCATAACATACTCATGCATTCATATTCATGTACATAGATAACAAACCTAGGAACTGTCCTATCAAGGCACACATGTGCAATACATAGACAAGGTCCCATACCCTTACCATACTAGTACACCTATAAGGTCATCCTAGTTAAGGGATACATAACATACTTCATGGATATGTACTCTACATGCATAGTAGTAAACACAAGTGCATATGATAATACCCTTTCATTAGACACCATGAACCTATACTATTTGTAAGCATGCGTGAGGTGTGTGTGTACATTGGACAACATGATCACATAATGTCAACAATCCTAACATTGAGGCAGCCACCTTACAAAGGTCACAATACACATTCAAGTCCCCTAAACGATATATAATTCACATATAGAGTAATAGGAACTATAGACCACACACAACAACATCCTAATATAGGAGACAAGACATCTTCATTACTTGAATCTAAGACTCCTAAGCATGCTTAAGACCACACATTCATGTAGAGGTTTATAGGTAGGGTTCATCAATCATCAATAGACCAATCATCAATAGACCTCGACCATGTCAAACGTATAGACCCCTATCCTTAACATCTTCATTCACATATAGAAAGCATCATCAATATAACCTAGATCATGAAATAGCATTGAAGACTAGGCATAATACTTCACATTGTGTGAGTATCACAACCAAACTTTCAAGATACAATTGCCTTCAAGTCCATGATCACTTTTTATATATATAATGACAAGAAAGTAAGCAACGCCACCATAAGTGGACCATACCACACAATGACATACCAGGCCAATTCAACTACCAATTCTATACAAAGTAAAGGTAAATAAGGCAATCTTACCAATAGTCCAAGCTTTGATCATCATTGATCAATTCCCAAGATTCATCATCAACTGACATTAAGGAATATAGAACTAAGCAATTGATTACATTCTAAACATAATTCAATCATCATCTAATCAATATCAAAAGAACCACATTATATCAAAATTTGAAAAATTAAAGAGATCATGTGTTCTTCATGTAATTGGATTGAAAATCATCTTAAAATCATCAATTAATCGTAAATTCATCATTATAATGCTTTTGAAATCATTTTGACAATGGACCCATGGCTAGATTGAAAATTGGGAATTTTTTATCGTTGAATCACTTATGAAAATCCTTGATTCAACTCCTTATATGAATGGATAACTAAAGATCAAGGATCCCCATACCTTATTTATTGAAGACCTATGAGAAATTTGAGAAGAAACCATCAAAATTTAGCCCTTAGCTTTAACTTCAATTTTCCCTCCAATGGAGGTTTGAGAGAATTTGGAGGAGAAGAGAGTTTTAAGATTTTTAATTTTCTTATTGGGTGTTGGGGTTTTGACTTGGGAAAGGGGTTAAATAAGTCTTAAAAACTTTTTATGACCGTCTCCAAATATTACCAAAACACCCCCACACTTATGTGGACTTTTAGACATGTCAAACTTAACTTTCATATTTGAAATCTTTGTCGGGGAGCTAGTCGCGACGTGTAGATATTCCCACATGATTTTTGGAATTAATTTGTAGAACAGTAGAGTACGCATTGTGTATGCAACGCGGACCAAAATTTTGGACCAAGGACACCCTAGTATGCTATGCGGACCCATTCCATTCATGAACAAAATATTGCTGCCTTGGGCAGCTTGTTGGCCTAAGGTTGGGTCCTCCTCAAGGACCCCTAGGTGGTCTTTGGGGAGTCATGCCCAGAAGTTTTGATCATGAATACATTCTTATATGTTAGGATCCTATCCTATCAATTTTAGCACCAAACAACATAACATGACAAGGCACACCAAGACACAGATGCACGCCTCAAGGCCAACTTTTGAACGTCTCTGACATTCTCCGACGTTTGATCTCCAAATGACTTCTAATCAAGTATACATACTGTAAAATACTCATTTAAACCTTTTTAGGCACATGTGAGTCTCTAGGCACCTTAATTAATTTTGAGGGTCCTTACAATATCCCCCACTTGGGAACATTCATCCTCGAATGACAATTAGAACATTTCAAACACTTCAAGGACTTCAATGGACCATATTAAATCTCACAATAATCAACACATTATATCATAGAAGTCAATGAACCAACTTACAAGGAACACTAACTTTCATACGGATTGCACTCGAACACAAGCAAACAAAACTTTATTCACTCACTCCTTAATGCATGAAACACATAGGTTCTTTTCATGTTCACAAGAGAAACACCCTTTTACTAATCATAACATGGTCTTTACACCTCATATCATTAATATATCATTATGCAAAGTTGGTACTTTTGGGATATGATAAAGTTGGTATTAGAGTATAGGTTATGAAAGTGGTCTTAGGAATAAAAAAGTCTCACTAAGTCTCGTCTAGTAGAGTCTCTATCATCCTTGTGAGTCGCAACACATATGTGGACGAGAGGCTATAAGAAGATATAATTTCCGTTCTTTCTCTACTTTTGTGTCGTGCCGTAGAGTAAAAAGTTATGTCTTTCTTAATGATTTTCTTTGTGTTTTTAGGAAGATGACTACAATAAGGATGACCTATAGAAGGTTGGAATAGGGAAGGGTGGATGAGGAGATTTCTCCTCAAGTTGAGAAAGTTGAGAAAGTTCCTTATGGTGCTCTAGGTGTTCAAGTCCCTGGGAGGTGAAGGTAATGAGGTTCCGGTGGTTCCCCCGGTAATGACTAATGGGGAGATTATAGAGGCTTTACTTGCTTTAGCCCGAGCCATGACTACTCATATGAATAGGGGTGTTGAGCGTAGGGTGAATGCTATGGAGAACACTATGACCTATAGATTGAGAGACTTTGTGAGGATGAATCCTCCTATCTTTCTTGGATCTAAAGCGGGAGAGAATTCCCAAGAGTTCCTAGATGGTGTGGATAAGGTGTTGAGTGCCATGGGGGTGAATTCTAGGGAGAAGGTGGAATTAGCTTCGTACAAATTGAGGGAGGTTTCTCAAGTGTGGTAAACTCAATGGAAAGATAATAAGACGGTCGAGTCGGGTCTTATAGAGTGGGAGGACTTTAAGGAGGCTTTCTTAAAAAAGTACTTTCCCCATGAGAAGAGGGAGGTGAAGGTTGAGGATTTTATCAATATCAAGTAAGGAAATATGAGTGTTGAGGAGTATTCATTGAAGTTCACTATGTTTCCTAGGTATTCTCCTTCCTTAGTGTCTAACCCTAGGACACATAGTAGATTGTGACTGGTTGTTCACCGACATTGTGAAAGAAGGTGTAGTATATGACCATTGTCCATGGTTGCTATGGACTTTGTCTAGACTAATGGTGTATGCTAAATCAATTAAGGAAGTATAAGCTTAGTAGGATTTCTAGAAATTGAAAGAGGAGTGGGCCAAGGGAAAGACAAAACGCCAACCGAGGTTTTCCAGAATAAGGCTCCAAATTCAACAGATCCTAGGGGTCCTTAATGGTTGTAAAACTGAGTAAGGGTGAGTGGTTATCAAGGTGGCAATCCTAATTATGGGAAGATGAGGAAAGAAACAACTATGGGCGAATGACTATGGGTACCGGAAAATTGCTTTGGTTCATGGCTGAAGGACACCGAAACACATAGTCAGGGATTTCTTACTATAGCGGCTAGAGGAAAGGAACGTAAGCAAGTTCCTCCAAGTGTTTGGGGTGATGATGATCCAAAGAGGAATCACTTTTATGCACTCTGGCTAGGGGATCAAAGCCAGATGATGAGGATGATGATGTTGGTAAGTTATAGCTTCTCTCTTTTAGTTGTTATGAGTTCCTTCTAAGTGGGGGAGTATGGTTAGTATTAGATTTTTTATTGATTGTCTCATCTCTTTTATTCAACTCAAGCTTAAGAGTTGGAATGTCATAGTAGCATGTTGCATTGTGTTTAGGAGTCTTGTTGGAAGTGAACTTTATTGATATCTTGCATTCTGCATGTCATTAAGTTATAGTTATGTTGTAAATTGAGTTCATATGGTTTTATCTTTCATATTGTCATGCTTTTATCATCAATTTCCTAAAAGTTGCATTTTTGGAAATTTTGGTATAGTTCACTGTGTTGCTTGGCAGCTTACTGTGAAGTTTTTCAAATTTTGATTAAATTGTTATTTTGTTGAAAATGGTTGTATGGTGTTTATAGTTGATGTATATGAGCATGATAATGAATGTCAAAGGATTTAAGGCTATTTGAAATGAAGAATGTGAGTCTTATTGCATAATGAGTCGTAGAGTTGTTTCTATCCTCTTGTTGTGTTTTGAGTCTCTATCAGTATGTGAAATTGGTGTTCTTCATAGTTGTGTATTGTTTATGGTTTATGTGGTAGGTTAATGCCTGTAGTCCTGAGTTCTTGCTTTGCGGGTGGACTAAAAGGAAGCAAGTGTCATTCGAGGACGAATATTGTCCAAGTGGAGGAGATTGTAACACCTCTAAGTAACTTAGGCATATCTAGAGCCTAACACTCGTGTGTTAATTTTTTAAGGTCCTAAAATGGGTTATAATAAGGTTAAAATGCAGTGGTTAAAGTTTCATGAAGTTGAGGTCAAACATTCATGAACGTCCATGACGTTCGAAAGGTTTACCTTGAAATGACCTTGTGTGTCTTAATATGTTTCGTTGAGTTTTACGTGTTAGTGTTTGATGAAATTGATGTGATAGGTACTAAAATCGTATACAAACATATTCGGGTTGGAAACGTTCGTCCAAACATCCCCAAATACCAACCAAGGGTCTTTGAGGATGGACCCATCATTTGAGCCAAAACTGCCAAAAAGTAGTCTCACCTATGAGGGACAACCTACGCCCCGTAGGTGGAGTGATGCCCCCTAGGTAGGAGGTGTGGTTCAGGAATTAGTCTATGGATATAAATATCCCAAAGGTAAGTCTCTGATCCCATCGACGGTCAGACAGGACGGCCCGTCAAGGGACCTACGCCCCGTCGATGGGCAACTGTCAATGGTGGCCTGCAACTATTCACTAGTCACTGTAAAGTGAAGGGATGAATTGGTGAATCACTTTTGGTTATCCTTGATTGAACTCCTTATATGAATGGATAACTAAGGATGAAGGATCACCATACCTTATTGATTCAAGTCCCATGAGAAATTATAGAAGAAACCATGGAAATCTTCCCTCTAGCTTGAACTTCAGTTTTTCCACAATGGAGGTTTCATATAATTTGGAGGAGAACAGAGTTTTGAGATTTTAGATTTTCTTATTGTGGTTCGGGTTTTGAATTGGGAAAGGGGTTAAATAAGTCATAAATATTGTTTATAACCGTTTCCAAATATTACCAAAACACCCCCACACTTATATGGAGTTTTAGACATGTCAAACTTAACTTTCATTTTTTAAAACTTCGTTGGGGAGAAAGTCCGCGACGCGGAGCTGTTCCCATATGATTTCTGGAATTAATTTGTAGAACAGTAGAGTAAGAGTTGTGTCTGACGTGAAACAAACTTTTTGGCTAAGGACACCTTATTCCGCGATACGGACCCATCCATTCATGAACAAAATGTTGCTGACTTGGACAACTGATTGGACCAAGATTTGGTCCTCCTCAAGGACTCCTACGGCGGTCCTTGGAGAGTATTGCCCAGACATTTCGAATAAATACAAGGACACACATGCATGCCTCAAGGCCAACTTTCGAACGTCTCAGACATTCTTGGACGTTTGACTTCCAAATGACTTTGAATCAAGTATAAAAACTGTAAAGCACTTATTTAACTTATTTTGAACATTTTTAGGCACAGGTGAGGACCTAGGAACCTTAATTAATTTTGAGAGTTCTTACAACATCCCCCACTTGGGAACATTCGTCCTACAATGACACTTGGAACATTTTAAACACTTCAAGCACTTCAATGATCCATATGGAAGCTCGTAACATTCAACACATTATAATATAGAACTTAATGGACCAAATTACAAGGATAAATAAATTTCATATGTTTGCACTTGAAGAAACACAAGAAAGCAAAACTTTATTCACTCACTCCTTAACGCATCAAATACATAGGTTATTGTAATGTTCATAGGAGGAACATCCTTCTCCTAATCATAACATCGTCTTTACACCTCATTTCATTAGGATCTCTATGCAAAAACCTGTATGTCACACATAGGCAAGTTCAACATCACTCAAGAAGCAAATAAGCACTCATACTAAAATGCACATACACTTGAGTCAAGTAGATAAAAAAAGATCCATATCATTTAAGCATAATGCCATGAAGGCCATACTCAACCATACCATACTTAGTTATGTTTAAGTAGGAATATCCTTCTCCTCAACACACTTACATGTATTCATGAGTTCATACACAAGCAATGCACAAAGGTCAATTAATTTTAAATGAGAAATTCTCAAATTTTAACAAAAGCATGCTCATACTTCCTCCATAGTGAAGTCCAAATGGTAAGTCACACCACATACATCACAACAATAGGAAGTCATTTTAAAAAATTTCAACTTCTAGCATGACAATAGTTTTCATAAGCATGCATCAATTAGTGAAATTCATACAATTTATAGGCACACGTCAAGAACATTAGCTATACACACTATCACTTTTCAAGAGTGAGCCTACTTTAACACTTCCTAAGTCATAATAGTCACACATTTTTAAGAAACTCATCATTTTTCATTTAAAGGAGGCTCAAGTTTCCATTGATGGTTTAAAACACCACATATTATAAGTGAAATCTAACATGATTCTTACATCATATCATAAAGTTAAATGAACAACTAACATATCAAGATGCACATTAGAAAACATGAATTTGATCAAAATCATTTTTGATGCAATTTAGAATCTTCAATAACATTGTGTCATTTAAGACATACATAACATATGGAGGACATGCAACTTATATGTTTATGCAAGACTCATATCATCAACAAGCTACTAATAACTCTTTGGTTTCAAGTTCAAGTAAGAATATAAGGACAAGATAGGGTCATCTACCACCTTACTACTAGTATCGCTATCCCCCACTTACGATAAACTCATTTATAAGCAACTTAACTCCACCTTAGGAGAACTTCATCTCACCAACTCTTATGACTAAGCAAATCACCCCACTAATGGGATCTAATCTTAAGCACACCCTCTATCAATATCACCTAAAAGTGATTTCCCACAGAAAGAAGTTCAAAGAAACTCAACATAGGAACATCAAGGGCACTCTAAACCTTACCATCTAGGCACATTATCCCCCACATGGGGTAAGCATAATCACATCATTCCCTTAAACACCAAGGTCAAGGCAAGTCAAAACCAACCTATATACTCCTCACATAAGAAGGTTTAACATATATTGAGGGTTCCCACTCCTAATCTCATATTAATGAGCCTACTAACTCCATCACCATCATTCCTCAGGGACTAACACCCAAAGGAAATTTATAACCATCAAGTTAGGTCATACTACCCAACCACATAAAGTCTCAACTATACCATAAATACCAAGGGTCATGAAAACCTTAAGGGAAACAATATAGGAGATTCGGCCATCAAGGTCTCTTTATTTATTTTCAACACTAGGGAAAGGTAACTTCTAGGTAATTTCAACCCACATCACCTAGGTACAACCCAAGCACTTCCTCAAATGGTCATACTTAAGATCAAACTTAATAGACATCTAACCACTTCAAGGTAGGTCGACATAAATTCTCTCTTCCTCTTTAAGGTTTAAGGGATACATACTACCCTCTAAGTAAACTTTAGGGAAAAAACTCCAACTTATGAAACAAAACTCTCTTGTTCTATTTTTTTCCACTCTTAGAATAGGTTCATAAGGGAACTAATTAACTAAGAATAAAGGTTCTCCCACTACTAACATACTCCACAATCACCTTACAAGGTAAGCACACTACCTTCCCTTTTAGGATCAAGCCTACAAAAAAGACTGTAATCCATACAAGGTAAAGATAAAGAATCACACATAAAAAGGCAAAATTTAAACATGCCACATATACAAAGGCAACATGCATCTTTTTATATTTACCACACTTCTTTAAAGTATTCAACCTTAACACCATATCATCGGAGATATCATCAAACATACCTCATAAAAGCAACCTCATTATCAAAATGAACTCAATTAGACTATAACAGTTCTTAACAAGCTATAATCATACCATAATATAAATCTTCACATAACATGTCATTTCATATAGATCTCATATATATCCATAAATGAATCACAACAAAGCATTTTCAAAATTCACCTTCCACATACTCAGTAAAACCATAAAACCAAGACATGCATCAAAATCACCTTTTCTCCCTCAAGCATTGATATATCATCTCATCCAAGCAATCACATCTAAAAGACCACCGAACAAGAAAAAATAAGGGAGAGATATTATATACTTAAGTTCTTTGGCACGACATGAGAATAGTGAAGAAGGGAAACTCTATTGTCCTATAGTTTTAACACCCTAAAATGAACTAAGGTTAACTAGAGCTTTGTGAATGTTTATTGAGTTAATTTTGTGCTAAAATGAGTTATAATGATTTCCTTAGGCAGTGTGTGAAGTTTGGAGGTCAAACGTCCACAAAAATGTCCATGACATTCAGAAGGTGAGCCTTAGAAAGTGGTTGTGTGTTCTCATGTGTTTAAGTGAGTTTTACGTGTTCGTTTTGTTTGAAATTGGTGTGAGGTATCCTAAGACTTAGACGATTATATTTAGGGGTTTAAATTCTGCGTACGACCCCACCTAAGACCCACGAGAGGTCTTAAAAGAGGGCCCCAATGTCAAGGCAGAACCTTCAAAAGCTGCACCAAAACTAGCCCCAAACGATGGAGGCAATCGACGACCCTTGGGTCAATCAATGCCTTGTCATCTAGGGGCGTAGTTTAGGACTTCGTTTTGGGAGATCAATCCTCCACTATACAGATGAAGACCCAAATGACGGCCAGTAGCACGGGCCGTCATTCCATCGACACCCGTTGCTTGGGTCCATCGATGGTGGTCCTGCAAAAGCTGTGGGACGTACAACCAAGCTTTGGGTGTTCGTGTAAATTCTACCCAAGTATTTTAGGAACCTTAGAAGATATTTTTAGGGTTGTTAATGTTAGGATCGAATTGACGCACACACACTAGATGAATGAAGAACACAAAAACTTTCAAGAGAAAGAGATGAGAGATAGAGAGAGAAAGAGGAACCAAATTTCGTGGTAACACCCGTGAGGTAAATTCCAACAGTGGTGAGGTTATATTTATATAATACTCAGAGTATTTTTGGTTACAAAGAATAAATAGAGAATTAAATAGGAAGCCTAACATAGAGGAAAAATACGAAAGCTACAATAGATAATAAATAAGGAAGGCCTAAAATAGAAGGAATATATAGTAATCAAAGCTCCACTACTAACCAATTCTTACCACTTGGAGACTGGACTCAGTCATCCAAAAAAATACATTCTCAAAAAAAAAATCTCTTTCATCATCAAACAATCTTTACCGCACAGCCAACATCTGTAGCAACAAATTACAGAGGACCAACAGAGGTTTTACATTAACTCTCAGTTTTCCAACATGCAACAAACATTTCGTAACATTGTATGCCGGTTCTTTGCACCCTCATCCTTCTCCCAAGCACATATCACCATCCCGCTACTGCAACGAGTGAAAATGATGCGCCTGCTTAGTGCTTGTCTATTCGAATGAAGACTGGATTTTTCACCCACTGTATGTCACTCTGGTATTTAGTAAAGAATCTTTCCGCTCTGGCTTATTGACCAATTCTTCAAGATAATATGCCATCTATCAACTCTTACCAGGCTCAGCTGTTGCCATATATTCAGCTTTCAGGTAGATGAAAGAGGGAAACACACTCTGAAGCTGGACATCCAACCACTGATGTTCCAATCTGGTGTAAATGTACCCGGATGTACTTCTTGCTCGAGTCAACATCCCCACCAAGATCGCCTCTACAAAACCCGTAGATTCACATTGCCTTTGCCAAAAAAAAGGGACGTACATGGGATGTAACCTCTTCAGATATCTCAGAAGCCACTCGCCACAGCTTCCCATGCTCTGCCCAAGGTTCGCCATGTACCTGCTAACCAACTCCCACTTGCATGTGGATTATCAGGTCTAGTGCAGACATAGCCTACATCAAACACCACTGCTGAAAGCCTATGGAACAAGTGCCATGGGATCACGCTCCTCGGCAGGTCTTGGGTGACTGCTCTTTTGACAATTTAAGTGATGGGCCAATTGGAGTAGTCCTGGGTTTAGCATTATCAACCCTGAATCTGCTCAGCACCTTTCAATGTACAACTCCTGAGATAGATTTAAAGTGCAGCAGAGATCTATCCCGAGAAATCTTCATCCCCAAAAATCTGCTTTGCTGGACCCACTCTTTCATTCTCTAAACCTGCAGACAACATTGCTTCAGATTGATAATATCCATTATACTTGATCCTTGCAATCAACATATCATCCAAATTACAAGAGTAGAAAGACATATGAAAATCAGTATATTTATTGAAGTAACAACAAGGATCCTTTTCAGCTTTTATAGAATCCACTCTTGGTAATGAAGGAGTCAAACGTCTTGTACCACTGCCTTGGTGGCTTGCTTTAGTCCATTACAAGCTCCTGGTGAGCTTGCCAAACAATGTGTCCTTGCTTGGAACCCACACCATCCTTCCGGTTGCTGCATCAGAGATCCCTTCGTCAAGATCTCCATGTAAAAACATCTTGTTACATTCCATTTGCTCTAGATGGAAATTTCTCCAATGCAAACAAACACTCAACAGAATTAGAATAGAGGTTTAACTTCCAACAGGAGATAATTATTTCAGCATAATCATAACCTTTCCTTTGGGAATACTTTAACCACTAAAACGAGCATTGAACCTTCTTTTTCCATCTGGTTGCAGTCTTGATTCTGAACACCCCCTTGTTCAGCAGGCTCTCTCCCTGCAGGTAACTCAGTTCAACACCCATGTGTCGTTCTTCTTAAGTGACCTCATCTCATTATCCATGGCTTGCTTCCCCACTGATCAAATCCTCCACATGGTAGGGCCTCTCAAAAAGAATTGGGTCCCCCTCATCAGTCAGCAATAGATTAGTGTAATTGAAGGTGAATACCTTCCGGTGCCCTGATGGATCTGGATCAATCTCCTTAAACACCTTGCTCAGGTGTAACTTGCTCACACTCAGATTCTTCAGTAGGGGTTGGTTGAGGTCTCTACTTCGAAATCTCTGGGGTTAATCCTTCCCAACTCAACCTCAACTCCGACTTGCGTTTGTAATCTTCTAGACCTTGCTCTCTGTCCCTTGTACCGGACCAGACTCATCAAATGTCACGTCACAATGTCTCAGGATCTTTCTGTTATTGTCATCCCAAAAACCTGTAAACCAAAACAAAATCAGAACCATAGCCTATGAAGTAGCACTTCACAGGCCGTGAATTCAAGCTTGTCCTCTTTTTTGGACTAACATGAACATAAGAGTGCAACCAAAAGTCCTCAAGTGTGAGTACTTGAGTTCTTTTCCTGTCCACACCTCCTATGAATTTGAACCCTAAAGGCAAGGTGGTCCCCTTTGATCAAGTATGCAGCTGTGCTCACAGCATCCGCCCAAACTGTTTTGGGCAGCCCACAGTGTATCCTTATATCCTTGCTCACGCTCAATTCAATGTTCTGTTATCTATGCAGCAATCCATTCTGCCTGCCTTTACCAGGCAACTGTTCTAATCAATCTGAATTCCCTCAACTGCCACAGAATGCCTCTAAATCTGATTTGGTCATACTCTCCTCCATTGTCAGAGCTTAGGCATTTATTTTTCAAACGCTCTGATTCTCAAAAACAATATCAGCTTTCCACTTCTTGAAAGTTGCAAAACACATATACTTATGCTTCAAGAAGTAAAACCTACCTTTCTGGTGAAATCATCAATGAAGGAACATAGAATCTGGATTTTTCTCAAGTGGTGATACGGAGATGGTCCCCAAACATCTGTATGGGACCATTTCCAACCGCACGTTTGTGTCTCTCTAGGAGTCGTTGTGAAGCTTACTCTTTCTGTTATGCCATAAACACAGCTCTGCAAAGACCCAATATCAACAGAATTCAGGACCCTCTATGCTCCTTGCAACCAAGCATTGTATTCCTGTGAGTACTCATGTGGCCAAGTTTGTTGTGCCACGACATGAAAACCAGAAGCCACCTTCAGCAAACAACGACCATGGTTTATACCACCCTGCAGTGGTGTACAAGGTCCAAATTGGTGGCCAAGAGCTACTACCATAGCATCCTTTCACGATATTCAAAAGAACCGGTCCAAAAATTGATGCATATCCCGTGAATCCAATGACAAACAGAGATAGATTTTCTTGATCTTCAGGGAATATATCGACATTCTCCAATGTCCACTGGTTTCCCGAGGTGGTCTTATGAAAAAACATCCCCCTTTCCTTCAATCTCTAAGGACTTTATTGTCATCAAAGTATACTTTCCAAAATTTCCAGATTGAAATGTGGAACAACTCCTTGCTTAGAGACGAATGAAAGATGCACCAGAATCCAAAATCCAAGATTCAAAACGGGCTTTTCACATTAAGGATTAGAGCATTTTCCCCCCAATGTCCTCTGATGAATTTAGTTCCAGAATCATTGTCATCTCGAAATTGTCTGATTCTTTTTTTCGGTGGCGTTGACAGTTCGCCTGGAAAAAGTGCCCTTTTACCTCCACAGTTCCAACAAGGTTCACATTTGATCTGTTCAGGGATTTCCTCGATCTTTGATTTGATCGACCGTTGATTTTGGCCCTTTCGTCTCCCCCACCCCCTTACTTTCCCCCTTCGATCAATGCTGAGATGCACTGCCCGATGAATTCCAACTTCTCATTTGCGAAATACTTTCGCCCGATAAACATCAAAGATGTCATTCAACTTCAGTTTCTCAGATCCACGGGAACTTGCTAATCGGCAACCAACAAAGTATCCCAAGACTCGGGCAGAGATGACATCAAAAAATTAACGCCTTAATTTCATCTTCGAATTAATATCCACAGAATTGAGTTGACTCACCACCCCCCCCCCCCCCCCCCCCCCAATCATATTGAACTCGTTGATATGATCAGAAATGGATCATTCTCAAAATCTGTAAATTGACACAATCTACGCATCAAAGATTACCTTGTTCATAGCCGATGGTTTTTTCCATACATGTTTTGGGACAATGCCTTCACAGACCAATACGTAGGTCTTCTCTTTCACGATGTGAAACGACACGTTTCTGACAAAGTCAATCGGATCAACCCTAGAGCCTGGGATCCTTGAGTTTCCACTTCTCCTCCGTATGGATTCCGGCTTCACCCCGGTCAGCTGTCGTAAGTCTTTCTAGTACAGATTATTCGATGCATCTTCCAGAAATAGAAATCGGATCCATAAATTACTCGATTTCCAAGCTTCAAAACTATACATCTTCAATGATCGTTTTGAATCTCTTAGCTGTGATACAAGTTTTTAGGATCGAATTCACGCACACACCACTAGATAATGAAGACCACAAGAAACTTCAAGAGAAAGAGATCGAGATCTGGAGAGAGAAAGAGGAAAACCAATTTGGGTGGTTAACACCCAGTGAGTAAACTTCCCCACGGCGGTGAGGAATATTTAATATTATAAATCAGAGTATTTTTTTGTTACATAAGAATACCTAGCTAATAAAATAGGAAAGCCTTAAAAATAGAGAATAAATAGGAAAGCCTAACATAGGAGAATGATATTAACTCAGGCTACACTCCTAACAGTAATTTTATATAGATTAGTTTGAAGTCCTAGACCTATACAAGGCCCCTCATTTCAAATATTTAAACTCTCTCTCTAAAGACAAACTCTCTCTAAAACTCAATAGAAGTTAGAAGTCAAGAAGGAGTTGTTGGTCGAGTTCTTCATAAAAATCATTGGTGTTTGTTCTAATTAAGGTGTGGTAGTCATCCTTGAACTCTATTACATTCAAGGAGTCCTTTCTAATAGATTTTCAAAAAGGGTTTTCAAACCTAACTTCTTCTATCTTTAACTCTAAATATGGGTCTTGCATCAAAATGTTTAAAATGATTCAAATATGATGTTTCTAATGTTAGTTGGTGATTTTAATGCTAAAAATTCAATGAAAATATATTAAATATTTTTACCAAATGTTGGCTTAAGGAATGGGTTAAATGAGCATAGTTTTGTAGTCTTAGAGCTTTGGTTTCCTTGTGTTGATAGTGTTGTTTAGATACTTCCCTAAGTTCTATATTATGATGAATTGTTGAAGAAATTATCATAGATGAAGGAAGCTTGGATAAAGAGTGAGTGGGTTATGTTGCTTAGCTTTATTTATGAAATGCTCTTAAGTGGTATGGTCCACCTTCTTGGTGGCGGTGTTTACTTGATGAATTTGGATATACTTGGTATGTAATGTATGTGTGGATTTGAAGGCCTAATATGTGAAATAAAGTGATAATGAAGATGGTTCTTGTAATGTGTATTATGAATCTTGAATTGCATGTTTTTGCTTAGATTATGCCTAAATGAAGTAAGTGTAAATGTTGAGCATGTTAAAGTGTGTAATGTGATGAATGAAGGTATAAGAATGTATAGAAGTTAATGTAAATTAAATTATGCTTATATGCAAGGTGTGTCCACATGTACACACACGCACAGTTGAATGAATGAAATAATCTAAGTTAAGTCAAAAAGAAAGTTTTGGGGTGAACACTCTTCGTGAGTTGAGATGAAGTGTTTAGTAGCAACCTCACTACATACTAAGAGCTTTCTAAGATAGGTTAGAGAATGAATGCCCTTCGTGAGTTAAAATGTGGTGTTCACTAGTTATCCTTAACCTATAATCTGTAATGTTGAGAATCCGTGGGAAGTTATGTTTAGCACCGAGAGGGAAGAAGGGGTGGTTAAACTTCATGAGTTTAGATGTTGTATTCCAATGTACCTCTTGAGATGAGTACTCCTCATTAGTAGATAATGAGTTACTTAGTAGCAATCTCCTTATCCCTTAACTATGTGCCCGCATAGGTGTAGCTATTGGGAAAGTCATGTAAAAACTAAAAGAAAGACCTCACTTTAGGCAACTAGGGGGGCCTTCTCTGATAAGGGAAGTATAGGGATTCCATGTTTATCTCTCATGGTCTATATCGGTTAAGATAACCACCACTAAAATACTAAGTCTAATAAAAGATGTACTACTTAGGGTAGATAGTGGAATGGGATGCTATCTGTCCATTGCACTAGGTAGGCATTCTGAAAGGGAAGTCTTGGTGAGTATTATATGAAATGAAAGTACTAAGTCTTCTAAAAGTGTGTAATACTTAGGGTAGGTAGTGGAATGAAATGCTATCTATCCATTTCACTAGGTAGGCATTCTTAAAGGGAAGTCTTGGTGAGTCTTATATGAATTGAATGAGCTAAGTCTTCTAAAAGAGTGTACTACTTAGGGTAGGTGGTGGAATGGGACACCATTTACTCATTGCACTAAGTAGGCATTCCTAAAGGGAAGTCTTGGTGTGTTCTTGTAATGTTTTTGTCATTGAGCTTGTTCTCCTGAGGCGAGTAAACCTAGATGGGATAGTATTGGGGATCACCAAGGTGTGTATTGAAGGAGTTGCATGGGCATTTCCTTCATGTATTACGTTGGTGAGTCTTAGTATAACCTTAGATAGGGAAAATCCTACGGAAGTGAGTGTACTTCCTCTTGGATTGACTTTGGGAGCTCACTGTTTTGTGATTTAAAATTGTTCACTATAAAGGCTAAAATGAATTCACTGTAACTTTTGGTAGTTCACTGTAAAATGGTCCTTTTGTTTAAAATTATGGAATTCCTTCTCCAAATGTTAAATGATGATTCTTATCTTGTTTTACTTCTATATTCATGAAGTTTTTACTTATTTGGTATGAAAGCTTATTTTACTAAAATGTCCCTTTTTACATGTTTTTTCATATGCCATACTTAAAAAATTGTTTTGTATTAACCCTATACTTTTCTATACTCAATAAGTATATGTATGGAAGCAAGGTTGAAGTTAGAAGGCAAAGCTTGGGGAAGATTCTCTCAAGACTAAGTATGTTCTCATATATCCGAGGGCATAGTTCCTATTTTCTTAGTTTCTTTATTTAAAGACTTATTATGCATTTCTTTCAAATGTAAAGGGTCGTGTCCCTAAGATATTAGGTCATGGCTTGTACAAGAACCCAAAAGGTCAAGTACACCTTGTGACGATCCAAGGATTCTCCATAACTTCTAGGGGATACTTGCAGGTTGTGACAATAGCCTCTCGCTCATAGATGTGACACGACTCATCCACCGATGAACGAGACTCTACTAGAAGTTCTAATATGAGACTTTGGACCCTAAACCCACTTTTATAACCTCATGCTTTGATACCACGTTTGTCACGACTGGGGAGCACCCCCTAGAAGTAACATGGCGTACTTGACCCCTCGGAGGTCTTACACAAGCCCATTTAATCATTCATCGCATTTTCATAGTAAATTTAACAGAAAATTTGAAACTTTCATAGCACATCGTATGCTAAAACATCACTTCCATTATATACATATAACATAAGTCATAATACATTGTTAGACTCTAAGTCTCTTTGTCATCTTAGACTCAACATCATTAAAGTATATTAAGAATACGACCCTAACAACATTAAATATTAAATAAACTATTACATGACATTGAATAAACAAAACATAGGAAATCCTTGGACTTAAGGATCCTTTTTCTTGAGCATGGGAAACACATATGAAGCCCTTCACCTTAGAGATATCCTTTATGCATCCATAACCTACACTTTTTTAAAAAAGGTGAAGAAGAATGGTGTTAGTACAAGAATGCACTAAGTATGGAAATCATGCAAAAACATGCATTTAAAGAGGATATTTTGTTAGAAACCATGCGTCGAACCTTTTAGTAAAACTTCTTGAAACATTAGTACAATAACTATAACATAGCTCATAAACATCATATATAGATGTACAATTGTCACAACATCATATAAAGATACATATTACAATTAGGGAACATTTAGCATTTCATAACATTACCTTGCTTTTACCTCAACTCCCAAGTAACCCTCTAGTGATACATGGTGCAATGCATGAACAGTGTCCCATTCTACCATTCACACTCAAGCATCGCCTTAAGGCCAAGGTGAACATTTACACAACCTTCATTACTTCCAACATAAACATTCATAGAAACATAACATATCATAATTCTCATACTTCACATTTGACCCAATATACTTTATGGACCACATAGAATACTCATTCAAATATAACATACAAGTCAACACTACCAATGACATCCTAGGAGGCAATAGTGAACAACAGAACAATTGTACTTCACTTCATAGAGACATCATAAGAAGTCTAACCATAATCCCAATCAAAGCCTATTAGTGCAATGTACATGTGAAGCCCCATAACCTCTCACATAATAAGTACAGCTACAAAGAGATTACAAAAATAATCATTTACTTCATACATCAAAATGAAAAATTTATTCAAGTACATGCATAACAAGAGAGACCTTCATCATATAATCAATAAGTCCCACGTTATGCATATAAGGTAAGACCACATCATAAACACTCATTAGGACTTATACCATGCATATCATCACAACAAGTAGAGAACACTACAATGTCCATGAATAAGGAAACTAAATATATCATCTACATTAAGACCCTTTCCTAGACACCCCTTTCAAAAGCTACTACTTGGTGCAATGCATAGTTAAGTCCATACCCTAACCTACACTAAGTAACTTCCCTTAGGTTATCTTAGTTAGGGTACTTACTTTACTTCCATTGTCCATTTTACTTTAGGGAAACTATATCCTTAAACGACACTACGACCATGGGTACTAAACATGAAATTTCATGTTGTAGAACCTTACACCAAATGAAGGTGCTCTACCTTGCCAAAGTAGAACATTAGCATCATGCTAGCATATTAGGTGTCATCACTTGCTAGATATTATGGGGCAAGCATAGTTTATGGAACTTGGAGACGTATATGAAAACCCTCTTTATGACAAATGGGGCATTGTAGTTATCCACCTCGTGAGAAGTATGGTGAAATCTACCTTCTTACATTGGGAAGTGACACCCCCCCCCATTCTGTTCACTCGGTACTAAGCTATGTTGCCTTTATTGAAAAGCCTTCATTGTCATTACTTTATAAAACATAATCTTTAGGAGATTTAACCCCTTATATGCTTAGCTCATAGGTCATAGATTAGAATTCATCAACCTAATTCATGTGAGAAAACCTTTCACGTGGACATAGCATATTCAAACACCATCTAGTTTAGGATACCCTCGAGAACATCTTTCAAGAGCCCCTCCATTGACTAGATCATCATGCATGCATAATGGACTTGTTTTCATGTGTGTGTATACATAGATGTGAGCAAATATTTTACATTAACACCCTTATACCACACAAGTTCATACTTCATTTCATTCATGCATAAATGTATATGTGTAACTATATGAGCAATCTTTTACACAAAGACATTTAGACACTATAAATATTCATAACATACTCATGCATTCATGTACATGTACATAGATACCAAACCTAGGAACTATCCTATCAAGGCACACATGTGAAATACATAACCAATTTCACATACCTTTGTCCATACTAATAGACATATCAAGTAATCCTTGTTAAGAGATACATAACATACTTCATGGACATATACTCTATATGTCACGCCCCTAGCTACCTCCGAGACGTGGACACGGAACCTAGAACTATAAGTGATTCAAAGCTAACCCTACTGGCATGATCATGAGCATACTAAAGATAATAAACTAATGCGGAAGGTAAAGTCATAATTTAAAATGAAAAGATGGGGAATACCCATATTCTATAACTGAGATATTTGAAATACTGATGATTTTAATACAAAGAATATATTAAATCAATACCAAGCTGAAACTAACTATGTCTGAAATAAGCCTTTAATTGATTAGAAATATTGGGACAAGCCCCAGCTAAGGTCTATACCAACAACTGAAAACTAATGACTAGTAAGAACTTACATGACTCATGCCTATTGTTCCTCGGAGAATGAGTACTCACCACTGTATCTGCTGAACTGGAGATCAAAAACAATCTAAGCGCGATCTGGAGCTGAGCAACCTGAACCTACCATCAAAAGAGATGTAGCGGCGGCCGTATGCGTCAGTAATTGAAGTTACTTAGCATGTATATGATTAGAGATAAATACACATAATTGAACAGACAACAGCAGTATCATATCTTAATATAATACACAGGAAGAATGGGCTAACTGATGCAATGAGCAAATTTTTATAACATACTGAAATGGAGATAACTGATCGTTAATAGGTTAATCAATAGAGTCTAACTGAACTGTGGGAGTACTAATAAACTACAATAAAACCACATGAGATAAAATTGGAGTCCGTATTAATAACGCCCCCATCGGAGGAACCATATACCCTGTCAAAGGTAATAAGGCATTTTGTGTGATCACTAACTGATGCCCCCAGAGTGGAACTTACATCTACTTGGCTAGTATTCGTGACTAATTGGGTAGTTGACGAACCCTACTCCAAATCGATATTATGCTAAATCCTAATGAATTATGTTAAGAACTGATTAAGAACTGAGTTTTGTAATTACTGGATAGCTCAAACTCTGAACATTCAAACTGAGAATGCAACAATTAATCTGGTAATTATGGCATTTATAATCTGAGGCATGTATATCTAAAGTAATTGAAATGTTAATGACCTAGAAGGTGTAATTCAAGAACTAAGAAATACATAGCTGGGTTTCTAAAAGCTTGCAATAATTGAGTAATACATGATATCTGATTTGGAACATATAACTATAAATTTATTAAATGACGTTCAGAAACCCTAGGTATAATCATGATATGGGAATTGTTAGAATATGAATAAGTATTTCTTACTTAGAATATGAATAAGAATAGGAATTCTAGTTGGAAAAAGGTTTCCAATGTAGTTTCTATAAATAGGGTCTTCATGTAACAATTTAGATGCGCAATCCAATAATACTTTCTCCATTATTTCTCACATGGTATCAGAGCACTGGTGCGAAACGAACAATTCAATTTCCACTGACGTTTTCGGTGACGTTTGGAACTGATTTTATCATTTTTTTATTTTGTGGGTGTCGTGCTAAAACTAACACCACCACGCGGCTCGTAAACCTCCTGTTACCAAACCACAACAAAAACCACCTGAAAACAGCACCACAAGCACCCTCACGCGCCGATCGAAGGTGGAAGATTTCGATGAGATCTGGCTTATGCGCCGGTGCGTGAGGACTTTCCCGGCCATAGTCTTTGAGAATTTTTTTGATAGTTGGTGTCATTCAGCCATTCCGACCCAGACCATACCATTTTTGACCATTTTTTTTTAGATTCAATCACCAGAATTAGGGTTCCGGTAATTTTCTGGCAATTTTTGGCGCGTGAGTACTGCTTCTGTCTTTTCCCCCCACAAGGTTCTCTCTTCTGTTAGGGTCGTTATGTATTTTCGGAAGAGCTCATAAAGTTATCTCAAAATCCGATCACCAGAATTAGAATTTCGGTGATTTTTTTTGTAGTTCCGAGATAAATCAGAATTTTTCAGGCCACTGTGGGCAGATTCCAGCAGATTCTAATATTTTCAGACTTGTGTAGCAGCTTCCGATATTTCCCAGCGTACATACAGATCCATGAAGAGTAGACGGGGGAGAGAACATATTGAAAAATTTCAATCTAAGTGTAGTCATTGTTATAAACCTGGACACACTCGTGACATATGTTTTATTTTGCATGGTTGACCACCCAGTTATGATCCTGTTGTTCTAAAGGAATATATAGAGTTCTCTCGGTATCGTGCAAATAAACAAACGTCTCCACAAGTAGTTTCGGTTGCAAAACCTAATGTTTCCGTTGCGGGTAATTCTTTTACTTGTATATCACAATGTAACACTCTTAGATCATGGGTCATAACTCGGGGGCTTCTGATCATGTCACTGGTACTAAAATCACTTTTTGGTCTGATATATTTTATTCACATCTCTATCTCTTCCATCTATTACATTAGCCATTGGATACAAACAAAACAAAGGGTTTGGAACAAAGCCTAACCTATATCCTCCCTGTCACTCTTGACTCTATTCCCTTTATTCCCTGGTTCTTCCTTTTAATCTAGCATCGGTTATTCATTTTGACGAAAGCCCTACTTGTTAGCATAAACTTTTTTTTTGATCATTTCTTTCTCAATGCAGGGACCGCATTATGGGAGAGACCGATGGAACATGATATGAATCACAAGGCGTTTTACTTATCTATCTTACCCTTCTAATTCTTACCACGATGCTCTGTTAACAGATTCCCCATATCTAATTTTTCCCAAATGTTTGGGCCACAATCCAAGTCTACTAAACGCAAAAATGGTTCTAGTTTGTCTGGTTTGTATCCCACATTAAGATTGTGGAGTCCGTGGTCAACATTGGAAAACACACTCGTGCTACATTTTCCTCGTATACTGAGGGTCGTTCAAAGTCTATTTTTTTTCATTAGTTCATTTTTTGATATTTAGGGTCCTAGTAAGAGTCAATTCCCCCTTATGATTTTTTTTATTTGTTAGTTTCATTGATGATTTATTCGAGAATGCATTGGGTTTTATTATAAAATCATTCCGAGTTATTTTCTATATTTTGAAGGTTTCCTTTGCTGAAATACAAAAGCAGTTGGGTTGTTTCTATTCATACTTCCCTAGTGATAATGCCTTAGAATAATTTCATCCCAATTTTAAGGAATTTATGGTTAACCATGGAATCATTACCCAAACATCTTGTCATACACTCCGCAACAAATGGTGTCGCAGAAAGAAAAGAATAGCGGGCATCTCATAGGAGTACTGCTCGCACTCTCCTCATTGAATCCCTGTTCCGCTGCAATTTTTGTGGGATGCACTATTCCTTTTCCGTTTGTTATTAATTAACAGAATACCCTATTCTCTATTTCAACATCAGGTTCTACATTCCATTTTGTTTCCTTAGTGACATCTCTATCTATCCCCTCCCCCCCCCCCCCGTGTCTTTGGGAGCACATGATTTGTTCTAATTTTAGCCCCGGGAAAATATAAATTAGTCTCCCCGTGCCCTCACTGTTGTCTTTCTTAGTTTACTCTAGAGTTCAAAAAGGGTATCGTTAATTATTCACTGATATTTTATCGATACCTTATGTCCGCTGTGTTACCTTTTTGAGTCTTAGCCTTACTATACATCTTCTGATATACTGATGTCTCTCATGGTTATTATCCATACCTCCCCCCCCGCCCCAAGTTTTACTTTGCCACACCCTTTGAGGGATCTAACCTTATGTCTACATATCCAGTTGCAATTCCACCACTACTAACTTATCATCATCGTTCACGTCCAACCCTAGTCCCAGATAATTCATGTCATGCGCCAGACGCTGCTCCTACTACGGACTTGCCTCTACCTAGCCCACCGCTTTCACTTCAAAAATGTATATGATCTACTCGAAATACTAACCCGCATCATACTTTTTTAAGTTATCATCGTCTATCATCACCCCATTATGCCTTTGTGTCGTATTTGTCCTCAATTTCCATTCCTAAGACTATAGGTGAAGCACTTTCTCATTCTAGATGGAGGCAAGCTATGGTTGATGAGATGTCTATTTTACATAAAAGTGCTACTTTTAAGCTTGTCTCCTTTCCTGCAGGTAAATCAACTGTTGGTTGTCGTTGGGTTTATGCAGTCAAAATTGGTCCAGATGGTCTGGTTGATCAACTTAAGGCTCACCTTGTCGCCAAAGGGTATAATCAAATATTGGGCTAGATTATAGTGACATTTTTGCTCCTGTGGCTAAAATAACATTTGTTTGTCTTTTTCTATCTATGGTTGTCGTTCGTCATTGGCCTCTTTATCAGTTGGACATAAAGAATGCTTTTCTGCATGGTGATCTTGAGGAAGAATTCTATATGGAGCAACCACCTGGTTTTGTTGCTCAGGGGGAGTCTAGTAGCCTTGTATGTCGATTTCATAGGTCACTCTATGGTCTGAAACAGTCCCCTCGAGCTTGGTTTGGGAAGTTCAGCACAGTAATTCAGGAGTATGGCATGACTCGTAGTGGAGATGATCACTCTTTGTTTTATCGACATTCTGCACCAGGTCGATGTATCTATTTGGTTTTTTATGTTGATGATATTGTTATTACTGGTAATGATCAAGATGGTATCACCGATTTAAAGCAACATCTTTTTAAGAACTTTTAGACTAAAGACCTTGGTAGATTGAAGTATTTTCTGTGTATTGAGGTTGCTCAGTCTAGATCAGGCATTGTTATCTCTTAACTCAAGTATGCCTTAGACATTTTTTAGGAGACATGAATGATGGGATGTAGACCTATTGACACTTGATGGATCCGAATGTTAAACTTCTTCCAGGACAGGGGGAGACACTTAGTAATCCTAAAAGGTATAGACAACTTGTTGGAAAGTTGAATTATCTCACAGTGACTAGACCGGGCATCTCTTTTCCCGTGAGTGTTGTAAGTCAGTTTATGAATTCCCCTTGTGATAGTCATAAGGAAGCAGTTGTTCGTATTCTTCGATATATAAATTCAGCCCCCGGCAAAGGACTACTCTTTGAGGATCACGGTCATGAGCATATCATTGGATATACATACGTTGAATGGGCAGGATCACCCTTTGACAGACGTTCGACATCCGGATATTGTGTTTTAGTTGGAGGTTATTTGGTCTTTAGTCTAAAAGTTACTCTTAGGAGATATCGCGTCAAATCCAGTGTTTCATGAAAGGACTATGCGCATTGAGATTGACTGTCACTTTATCAGAGAAAAGTTACTCTCAGGAGATATTGTTACAAAATTTATGAAGTCAAATGATCAGCTTGCAAATATGTTCATTAAGTCTCTCACATGTCCTCGTATTAATTACATCTGTAACAAGCTAGGTGCATATAATTTGTATGCACCAGCTTGAGGGGGAGTGTCAGAATAGGAATAAGTATTTCTTACTTAGAATAGGAATTCTAGTTGGAAAAAATTTCCAATGTAGTGTATATAAATAGGGTCTTTATCTAACAATTTAGAATCTAACTGAAAACTAGGGACCCAATGGGGTTAAAGGAATACACTAGTGAAATCCCACATACCTAGTGATGAAATCCACAGAGAAATATTTAGATTTTGGGGCTGGAACCTTGTTACATTCTTGAACAAGGGTTCTTGACCTTTTTCTCCTTTCTTGCTTTATATTTTTGATAAGTGATTTTACTTAGGTAAGTTTTAGTTATTTTTCTAGGCTCAAAATGACTAAAATCTGATGATTTTGGGTCAAAATGATGTTTGATAGGGTTTAAATAAAGTAGGAAAAAACCAAAGACCCCTTAGTTATTATTGTTGAACCAAACGATGACCTAGACTGACTGGCCTTCGTTCAACGGTCCGTTGTTTGAGGCCGTAGGTTGGGTTTGTTCGACAGGCCTTCACTAAAACGGGCATAACATTTTACACGGAGGTCTGATTTTAGTAAAATTGGCGTCTATGGAAAGCTAATTCAATTATGTATCTTTTGATAGGTCATGAGATACCTAATTAAGTTTTTGCAATGAGTTACAATCATTTGAAGTTGACCCAACAACCTTTTACCCCTAATTGTTTGCTAAATTTCACCTACGGTCCGTAGGTCCATCTACGGACCGTATTGGTCAATCGTGGTTCTTGTCAGAGAGTGAGTAAATACAATCTTAATCGATGGACACAGACTACGGACCATAGTCTGACCTACGGACCGTAGGTCTGTCCGTCGTTCGACACTTAGTCAAATTTTCTAGGCTAAGTTATGGGAGAGTTTCAGTCACAAACGACGGATGTGCAGTACGGGCCGTGGGTCAGGCTACGGTCTGTCGATGGTATCCGTCGATTGCACCTGCAGAATTTTGAAAAGATTATTTCTGGTTTGTTCTAGATACAGGGTGTTACACTACATGCATAGTAGTAGACACAAGTGCATATGAGAATACCCTTTCAGTAGACACCATGAGCCTATACTACTTGTAAACATGTATGAGGGGTGTGTGTGTACATTGGACAATATGATCACAAAATGGAAACAATTCTAACATTGAGGCAGCCACCTGACAAAGGTCCCAATACACATTCAATGCAATCTCAAAGAGTTTATATGCCATATATACATATCAAACGACGAATTTATCAACTCCAAGATAAGGCATGTTCATCAATTCATCTCATGAAAATCTATCGGAAACTCATACTTAATGCACTACACTATGAGGAAAATCAATCACATAAACTCATTTTCTTTCAATACACAAGTTTTCTCCTGAACATGCATAACATAAGGAAATCGTGGGAATATCTAAAACATACATGAATTCAAGCAAAGATCAAACCAGGAGGAACTCATTACCTCAAGCTAGATGAGGAGTAGAAGGAAAAACATGAGTATATTGGGACATCATATCGGCCTCGACCTCCCAAGTAGAACCCCCATCTTAATGATTCCTCCACAATACTTTCATGGAAGAAACTTCTTTGTTTCTCAACTTGTTAACTTGCCGGTATAAAATCTCAACCAGAATATCCTCGTAAGATAGACTTTCATCAACTCCCATACCGTCTAAGGGAATTATAAATGTGAGATCTTCAACACACTTCTTAAGAATAGCGACATAGAAAACCCGATCCACGGATGACAAATAATTGGGCAAATCAAGCTCATAAGCAACTTACCAACACGTCCCAAAATTTTATATGGTCTTACATAGCGGGGACTAAGCTTCCCTTTCATAGAAAATCTTATTACACCCTTCATGGGTGAGATTTTCAAGTAAACCCAATCATGCATATAAAATTCAAGTCTTCCTATAACATCGACATATGATTTTTTTTTCCATTTTTTGTGATTCTCAACTTTTCTCTAATAAGTTAGACTTTCTCCATAACCTCATACACTAACTCGGGTCCTACCAAGGTAACTTTACCCACCTGAAACCAACCTATTGGAGATCTACACCTCCTACCATAGAGAGCCTTAAATGGAGCCATTCCAAAACTAGAGTGGTAGCTATTATTATTAGAAGAAAACTCAATCAATGGAAAGTGATCATACCAATTTTCCTTAAAATTGATGACATATGCTCTCATATAAAATTTGGATAGTACACTCTGCTTTCCCATCAGTTCGTGGATGAAAAATCATGTTTAGGTTTACTTTGGTGCCAAGCCCATTTTGGAATGACTTCCAAAATTGATAAGTAAACTGAGAAACTCTATAAAATATAATGGACAAGGGCACTCCATGAAACCTTACCATTCCCTATAATATAACTTAGCATATTCTATTACCGAATAAGAAACCTTGACGGGCATGAAATGATCTGATTTCGTTATTCGGTCTACTATAACCCAAATCAATTCATATTGTCGCCCAGTACGTAGAAACCTTACTCTAAAGTCTATATTCAACTATTCCCACTTCCAAGTAGGAATGATAATGTCTTGGGATATACCCCCCGGTTTTTTATGCTCAAATTTCACTTAATGGAAATTTGGACACTTAGCCACAAGTCCCACAATATCTTTCTTCATCATATTCAACCAATAGACCACCTGCAAATCATTGTACATATTGGTTTCTCCCGAGTGAATGGAGTATTGAGAACTATATATGGACTTCTCTTAAGATTTGTTCCCTTAAGTCATCAACATTCAAGACACATAAACTATTCTGATATCTAAGTTCACCACCTCCCCCTTGGGAGAAAGCCTTAATGGACTTTATAAGTATCACTTCTTTCAATTCCATCAAAATTAGATCAATACATTGCTTGGCCTTCACATCTGCCAAAAAAGACGATTCTAACCCATTATGAACTATAAAAAGACTTTTTTGTGGAATCAACTAATTAAACATCAAATCGGGTCAATCTATGTATATCTCATACCAATTCTGTCTTATCTTGTTCTATATGTGCAACACTACCCATTGATAATCGCTATGAGCATTCGCTACTACATTTGCTTCACCAAGGTGATAGAGAACACCCATTTCTTTCAATAACTCAAGCCATCGTATTTGGGAAGATTCATATCTTTTTTGTTGAACACGTATTGTAGACTCTTTTGGTTGGTAAACACATATACATTCACACCATGCATATAGTTCCTCAAAATCATTAAGGCAAAACCCACCGCCTCTAATTCATTGCCGTTGGTTAGATAATCTTATCATGAACCTTAAGTTTCCTTGAAGCATAGACAATAACCTTCCAATTATTCATAAGCACACATCCTAGTACGATTCTCGAGGCATCACAATATACAACAAAACCATCTGTCCCTTCTGGTAGTGTTAACATTAAAGAAGAAGTAAATCTATCTTTTAGTTCTTCAAAAGTCTTCTCACATGCTTCAGACCATATGAACTTAGCCTTCTTTTGAGTCAAAGCGGTCAATGGAGGAAAATCCCTCAAAAAACTTTGGTAATAACCGGCTAAACCCAAGAAACATCTAATGTTAGAAGGTGATAGAGGTCTAAGCCAAATCTTAACTGCATGAATCTTCTTAGGATCTACCTTAATACCCTTACTTGAAACAATATACAAGAAAATCTATGGGCCTTAGCCAAAACTCACACTTGCTAAACTTTGCAAAGAGTTATTGTTTCTTAAGGATTTGCAATACAATCCTCAAATGATTAATGTGGTCATCCTCACTACTAGAATAGATCAATATCATCAATGGACACGATTATGAACATAACAAGTTATTGTTTGAACACCCTATTCATCAAATCCATAAAATTCATTGTAGCATTAGAAAAACCGAACAACATCACCAAAAACTCATAATGTCCATATAATGTTCTAAAAGGAGTCTTTGAAATATCACCATTTTTACCCCTCAATTGGTGATAATCCGACATAAGATTAATATTAAAGAAGTGGCTAGCCCATTAGAGTTGGTAAAATAAATCATCAATCCACGGAAGATGATACTTATTATTAATGGTCACGTTGTTCAATATCCAAAAGTAAATACGCATATGAAGTGAACAATCTTTTTTCTTAACAAACAAAATAGGAGCACCCCATGGAAAGATACTCGGTCAGATGAAACCCTTCTTCAACAAGTCTTTCAGTTTCTCCTTTAATTCCTTAAGTTCTATGAGAGCTTATAAGAAGGAATAGTAATAGGCTGCATTTCTTGAACAAGGTCAATAAAGAACTCTATTTCTCTTTTGGGAGGAATATCGGGTAAATCATCTGGAAACTTACTAACAATGGTAACAAACTCAAGACTGGGTTTTTTTTAACACTTCAAAAATGTGTAGACTCAACTAATCAAAATGAATGGGGTAAGAGTCTAGAGAAAGGGGAATGGCCTAAATCACTTAAGAAAAAGTGAAGGATTTTTTTAAAATGGACCACTTTGCAATGGGGAAACACCACCTCCCAAACCATTTGCCGATCAGTCAAAAGGACCCTCTCTCGTCTAGTGTGCATCCCCCCTTGGCCTAGATATTGGAACTTTAGGTGAGCTAGGTCAGGGCTCGCCAACCTACTTGGTGCATCACCCATGAGAAATTCCCTTTGAGAGAGAATTCTGTAATATTAGGCGAGCTAAGGATCAATTAGGCGTGTTGCCTAGTGCCCTTGGCGAGCTAAGGATCCATTAGGCGTGTTGCCTAGTGCCCTTGGTGAAGCAAGGGATCTATTAGGCGAGGAAAGTCATGAAGGCGGGGAAAAATTAAATTGATACTTGAAAGGGTCTCTAGTTTTCTTCCAAAATTGAACCCACATTATTTTACTCTTTTCCCAATAAGTATATAAGCTTTTTAGACACAATCCCCACCCCTCCCGACCCCCCCGCCCCCCTCAATAAACAAACTAAGCCCACTCTAAAGAATCAAACACCACCCAAGAACTTCATGTTCATCCCCCCACCAGTAGTTTTTTTGTTTTTTTTTTCACGTCTCTATAAACCCAAAGAAGAAGAGTAGACTTAAAGGTAGAATTTGGCAAATTAAAGGTTACTTCCTTAAATTTCGTGGAGATTATTAATCAAGGTATGATGGATTTTCATCTATGGTTAGTATTCACCCATATAGTCCCTCCATAACTTGATTTCAAAACTTACAATTTCCTCCAAAACCTAGGGTGTCAATTTAAGTCATGGTTTCTCATTCAAAACGTTTTAAATTGCTTATTTATGGTTTATTATGGTGGATTATGGTTGAATTAATGACTAATTGTTGATTTATGATAAAAATTCCCCCAAGAAACCCATGAATTCCTTATATTGCTAAATTATGAATTTATGATGTGTCTTGATTGATTATGGAAGTATTTCAATTGATTATGTTTATGTTGATTGAGTTAGTGAATTAGCATAATCCCTTATTTAATGTAGTTATTCTAGAAGGTTGGGTTGACTTTGATTTATAACATGGCAAATTATGTGGGTTTGTGCATGTTGATAAGGATTATGTATGAGTTTATTATTCACTTAGATAGTGAAGATACTATGATTATCATGAAATTGTGGTATTGTTGCTAAATCATTCTCCCCATACCCTTACACATAACTATGCATGAAATGTCTATGAATATTATAATGTTGTTGTGTTGATTGAAAGACTATTCTAATTAACACAATATAAACATGATCAGTAATATTTACTCACATATTGATGATTCTAAGGTTAAAAGGACATTCTGACCTAATGAATCTATGAGCCATTATGATACAATATTGGTTTGAGTGTCTAGTGCATTAGTTCATGAACAAAAACTAAAGAAAAGACTATACTAATTTTAAGAGAATTATTCTTAACACCGAGTGATTTGAAAATGAGATGGATGCTTTAATGCTAGTTAGTCCGAATTCCCAATAATAGTTGTCCAATGAGATGTAAACCTTTTACTTTAGTTAGTCCATTTTTCTAGTAGAAATCTCCTTATCTCATAACTATGTGCCCACATAGGTCTTTAGCTAGTGGATTCACCTAAAATCTAATATATGGGTTCTACCTTAGGGAAGTTGGACACCTCTTTTTCAGAGTGTGGTTAAGATGTTGGATTCGATGTAGCTCACATGGTCTATGTCAGTTAAGAATATATTTACCTATATGACAAGAATATGAATTCTGACAAGAATAAGAACATGAACTATAACTATTACTTTTTAAGATAAACTACTTATAATGACTGGAGTATGGGAATCCATTTGTGCATTGCACAAGTAGGCTTCAAGAGTGATATCGGTAAGGTTCTTTTACGCTATTACCAATTGTGCATGTATGATATATATGGTTGTCATGAGTGACTTTACTTGTTTCATGCTAATGAACATGAAGATTCCTTGTTCTTTAGTATTAGCTATGGATGAAGACAAGTTATGGTATGTATGATGATTTTGGCCTAAAGGTAATACTTAGCTTTAGATAGGATTATGAGATCTTGTCTATACATTTCACAGGTATGGCTTAGAGTTGGTTTGACTATGTATTAACACTATTGTGCATAATGGATTTGATAAGGTGCATGGCTTAAACTAAAATGTCCCCTTTTGGCATGATGTAATAATATTTATGCATGACTCCCAAACTTCGTACATTTTTTATGCTAACCTATATTTTCTATCTTTTTCGACAAAGTGTAGGTCTGTTTTGTTGAAGTTGATTCTCTTTGTTTGAAGACTTGGATTGATTCTCTCCTTTCCTTGGTAAGTCTTGATGGTTTGAGGATAAGAGTTATTCTTTCTAGTTTCCATTTGTCAAGCTCCTATTGATGCGGGTACTATGAAAATGTGGAAATAAGGTCGACTCTCCAAATACTAACACAAGCCATGACGAACCAAGTCAATAGTGATACTAGGACCCATGTAAACCCCAATCCAAGTACAACCGCTTCAAGGATAAGGTATTTCACAAGAGTAAATCCTCCTATTTCTTTTGGCTCCAAAGTGGAAGAAAATTCAAAAGGGTTTATTGATAAGATGTATAAGGTTATTGATTTTATGGGGATGTCTCCACAAGAGAAGGCGGAAATAGCCACCTACCAATTGAAATATGTGTCTCATGTTTGGTATGAGAAATGGAAAGGTGAGAGACTCGTAGAAGCGGGTCCGGTAGATTGGGAGTTGTTCAAGTCGGTCTTCTTTGGTAGGTTCTTTCCCATAAAGTTGAAGAATGAAAGATGCAAGAATTAATAAACCTTGACCAAGGAAGTATGAGTATGAAAGAATATGACCTTAAGTTCATCCATATGTCTAAATATTCTCCAACTTTTGTGGCGGACTCTAGCTCCAAGATGACCAAATTTGTTATGGGGCTAACCGACTTGGTAGTCAATGAACCACGTTCGACAATGCTCACCCCAAGTATGAATATTTCATGTCTTATGGTTCATGCCAAACAAATTCAGGAACAAAAGCTCAAGCAAGTAATGGGGAGTGAAGAGAACAATATCCGATGATGGAAATTCTTCCAAAGGTAAATTTGAGTGTCAATGTACATTAAAGTTCAAGAAGAGATTCTCCAACCAAGGCTACTATAAATCTCCAAGGTTTAACAAATATAAGGTTTTTCTAAGGTTTCTAACCCTAAAACAATAATGAATATACTTGGTGGTTCTATAATATTGTAGGCCTAATCGGACAAGTGTGTAAGAAGCATGATTGTAACACTCCTTAAGTTCCATTAATTATACTAGAGCGTCACCTATTAAATAATGGTTAAAATGATATTTCCATACCTATATTAATGTAATAAACTTAATTAAAAAAGTTTATAGCTAAAACGACAAAGAAATACCTTGACGTCTGGAAACTAGCTAAATTGAACTAGTAGACGTCTCCGTGTTGGTGAAAGTTTGGGAGTGTCATATGAAGTCTAAAATTTGTAAAAAGACTGTAAATAGATAAAATATAGTATACATGGTCAAAATTTCCATTAAAGACTCCCCAAGGACCACCCGAAGGGTACTTGAGGAGGACCCGAACATTGGCAAGCAGGATGCCAAAGCAGCCTGTGTGCAGCCAAGATTTGAAGGTTGTCACGCGTCGCGCAGCTGATACTGGATGGGAAAAATTTGCACTACAACGCCGGGTCTTCACAATCCTCACTGCCTCAAACCAGAGTTTTGAAAAAATATTTGAAATTGACCCCGCGATGGGTAGCAACTTCCTAGATTCGTTCACATCGTTTTTTAGTCAAATTGACTTCACAAAAAGACCCAATTTGGTGAGGGGTATTTTGGATAATTTAGGGGAAGAATATATATTGGTTTTAGGTCAGATTTAAGACATTTTAACCACTCCAATAGAATCCCAAAGACAAATCAAAATCACTCTCATCTCTCTCCCAAATTCTCCCTTTCCTAAAGACTCCATTGAAGAAGAAGAAGAAGAAGGTCAACCTAGGTATTCAATATTCAAGATTTCTTCTACAATTATTTAAGAATTAACAAGGTATGGAAGCTCATCACTCTTGGTAACCCTTTCCCCAAGAGGTTCTTTTAAAATATGATTTACATGTTCTTCCAAAAATGGGTTTTCTTCCATATTCGTAATTTGTCTTTCAAATTGATTTCTTGTGATGTCGCATTGATAATTATTGATATATTATGGTTAAATTATGGTTAATTGTTTTATTTCTTGGTCTTTGACCTAGTATTCATGAATGGCCAAGACTTACCCTTTTCCCTAACCTTAGATATGAATTGAACTTGTAGATGATTAGAGTTGATGGAATTGATTATAGTATTGTTTAATTCACTATATATTGATGACGAAAATGTGGATTATTAGGTAATTATGATGTATTGATAGTAAGATCTTGAAGAAGGGCTTATGAAGGCTATGTGGTAAGACTTTGTGATCTTGATCCTTTACTTCAATAACGATGGATTATACTTGATGATGATGTGCAATTGAGGTATTATATGAGATTAGATTTATACTATGATGTTATGATTATATGAGATTAGATTTATACTATGATGTTATGATTATATGATGCCTTAATATTTATATGATGGTTATGAGGTCTTGATAGGGATATGATCATGCAAGTTAGAGTGTGAACTACTTGTGTGCCTTATTATGAATTGACTATGATGACTTCACTAATGATGGTGTGGATGAATAGTAGTTATCATTCTATACCAATTGAGCTAATGACATGACTATACAAGGGGTTATTCCCTATTACCTATACTATGGTTGACTTAAAGTCTTATGAAAAGAGGACTCTAGCTTAGCACCGAGTGAACTAGTAGTGAGGAGTGTCCCTTCCCAAGTAGGGAAGGTAGGTTCACTATATTCTCATGAGATAGATTTTACAATGTCAATGGCATAAAAAGGGTCTCTACAAAGTCTCCTAGTGTTTTAACTATGTGAAGGTAGGTTCACTATATTCTCATGAGATAGATTTTACAATGTCAATGGCATAAAAAGGGTCTCTACAAAGTCTCCTAGTTTTTTAACTATGTTGCCCCAATAGGAATACTAGCTAGTGAATAAACATAGAGGCTATGTACATGTTTTGTTCTAACTTGGAAAGTAGACCACCTTCTTTTGGTGTAGTGTTTCATGATACCGGATTCCACATTTAGCTCATATGGTCTATATCAGTTTAGGCAATTGTTCCAGAAACTAAAATGAATGACTAAATGTAAATGAAGATAGACATTGATTAAGATGACTTAAGGCTTGTACTTAGGATAAGTAGGGGTATGGAACTCTACATAGACATTGCACATGTTAACTCTAAAATGAGTCCTAGGAGATGGTCTTATGCATTATGATGTCATGTAATATGAAATGTTGACTTTATATGATGACACTCTTATATGATGTTGCTATGTTGATGAACATGTTATTGGTCTAAATTGCTATATGTGCTGATAACTATATATGATACATGATATATAAAGCAAAGCATTACCTATGCTATCCAATCTTGTTTACTTGATTATGTGGGGTTATGAGGCTTCTTATGAGCATTGCACTTGTAGGCTTGGGATAGGATTGTCGGTAAGGGTTTTGCATGATATGTTGATATGAACTATTGAACATGATATGTTGATATGATTCTTATGTTGATGTCTCTTTTGTTATGGACATGTTTTATGTTATTGTGATCCTTATATTGTATATGCTCTCTTGTATATTCATTAAAGGTTTTCCAAATGACATAGCATGTTTTCTAAAGAAACGGTCCCTTTCATGCATGCTTTCAAATGTTTTATGTGCATTGTTTCCATACTTAGTACAAGTGGTATACTAACCCATATATCTTATATTTTCTACAAATATGTAGGTTCCGACCATTGAGTTTCTAGGAGGCCTACTAAAGAAGACTTGGATCTCTTTCTCCAAGTGTTAGTAGGTCCTCATGTGTGGGGATGTTACCTTTTTCACACTTTAGATTTATAATACTTCTTTCCATTCTAATTTCAGACATTGTTGTAAGCCTATAAGGTGTATTGAAGTTGTAATGGATAAGTCCAATATTGTACTCGTCTAGATGGTTTTATGTGAGACAATATTATTAGACTATCTTTTGTATATGGATTATGTTGTCTAATAGAGAAGCCTAAGTAACCTTCTTATGCGAGGAGTCTATGTAAATTCCCTATACAATATGTGAGAAGTATAAGTACAGTTCACTACGTATATGTAAAAGTTTTATTTTTTCTGTGTTTTAGCCTATGATGATCAATGATGAATGTTAAGGGATTATCTAAGTCTTCTTCGAGGACGACGATGATGGTTACATCTAGGGTGTGCTCCCCGGATATGACAAACTTGGTATCAGAGCATGAGGTTAAATTAACCTAGGATTGATGTCTCACTAAACCACGTCTATATAGATTCTTATTCCTAATTGTGAAGCACACCACACTTATGAATGAGAGACTATGTGATGCTAAGGAAATTCTCATCCTCGTGGTATTCCTAGTTCGTTCCTCTAGAGTCTTAAATCTATGTGTTCTTTTCACCTAACCCTATTATTGTGGTTATAGGTATTACTACTAGAAGGTAATCCACAAGAAGAGTTGAGTAAGAAATTGCTAAAGTGAGCTCTCCCTCATGACAACCAACATTCTCCGCAAGGAAATCAAGTTCCTCCATAAGATCAAGCTTCTTTGGATAACCAAGCTCCAATTATTCCTCCACCTATGGCAGATGGATAGATAAGAACGAATTTTCTAAGTTTTGATCAAGATATGACTACTCAAGCACATGCGGTGACTACTCAAGTGAAAGCCATGACGGCTCAAGCAAATCGGTATGTTGGACCCCGAGTGAACCCAAATGCTAGTACCATGGCTTCACGTTTGAGAGACTTCACTAGGATGAATCCTCTTATGTCCTTTGGGTCTAAGGTTGATGAAGACCCCCAAGACTTCCTTGATGAGGTTTACAATATCTTGTTTGCTATGGGGGTGAGTTCTAGTGAGAAGTCCGAGTTAGCCTCCTGTCAACTCAAATATGTATCTCAACTTGTTCACCATTTGGAAGGATAATAGGGCTCTAAGAGGTGGTCGGGTGACTTGGGAGATCTTTAAGTCCTTTCTTGATATGTTCTTTCCTAAATAGCAAAGGGAAGCTAAGGTAGAGGAGTTCATCAAACTTCATTAAGGAGGTATGAGTGTGAAGGAATACTCCTTGAAATTTATTAAGCTATGCAAATATGCTTCCTCTTTGGTTTCCAATGCTAGGGATTAAATGAGCTGTTATGTAAGGGGCGTGTACGAAGATCTTGAAGAAGAATATTGTACGACAATGCTTCATGGCAATATGGATCTTTCTAGGTTGATGGTTCATGCTCAACAATTAGATGAGATTCAACTAAGGAAGAAAAATAGGGATCCTAAGAAAGCAAGATCTTTTGAAAGTGGTTCCTCTAAGGGTATGCTTGACATTCGAGACAATTCTAGGTTCAAGAAGATGTTTTATAATAAATTTCCCTCTAAGTTCCCCAAGGCTCGCAATGATAGGGAGTATAACCCTAAATCTCAAAAGGGAAGAGGTGTTGACTCACAAGTGAGAAACCAACTTGTGGAAAGTGTGGTAAGAAGAATAGTGGTGAATGTCTTGTAGGATCGGATAATTGCTTTGGTTGTGGAAAGAGTGGCCACAAAGTGAGAGATTTTCCTAATGTGAGGGGTCAAGAGAAGGGGAATATCCAGTCTCAATCAGGTTGTCCTACCTCTGAAATTCCAAAAAGGAGCCGCTTTTATAAACTCAAGGAAAGGGGTGACAAGAGAGTTCTCCTTCCCGATGTGTGAACCATTGTGTATGTTTTACAAGGTCTATCCAATAATGTTTTATTCTTTACTTGATTTCTCGTTATACCTTGTTTTTTTTAGTCCTTTTTGTCTAGCATTTTGATGTCTGTCCTGCCCGATATCCTAAGTGAACCTTATATGGTGTCTACCCTAGTGGGTGATTCGGTTGTTTCAAAAAGTGTATATGGAATTGTCCTATAATGTTGTCCAATAGAGTTAATCTTGTTGATTAAGTAGAACTTGACATGTTTGATTTTGATTTCATTTTTGGAATGGATTGGTTGCATGCTTGTTTTGCTTCAATAGATTGTAGAACAAGGGCAGACAAGTTCAATTTTCCAAATAAGCCCTTTTTAGAGTGGAAGGGAGGAAATTCTATTCCTAAAGGTAGAATCATTTCGTGTCTAAAGGATTGTAATATGATAGCCAAAGTTTGTCTATACCATGTGGTGAGGGTCAAAGGTTTAGTCCAAGATTCCTCCTATTGAGTCGGTCCCCGTAGTGAGGAAATTTTTGAAGGTCTTTCCTAATGATCTTCCTAGAATTTCTCCGAACGGGAAATTTACTTCGGTATTGACTTATTACCCGGATACGAATCCTATTTCAATTCCTTATTATCGGATGGCTCGGGACGAATTGAAAGAGTTGAAGGTTCAACTCAAATATTTAATAGGAAAAAGTTTTATTCAGCCTAGTATTTCTCCATGGGGTGCTCCGGTGTTATTTGTGAAAAAGAAGGATGGTTCACTTAGGATGTGCTTTGATTACCGTCAACTCAATAAAGTCACCATAAAGAACAATTATCCCTTCTCTAGGATTGATGATTTGTTTCGTCAACTACAAGGTGCGAATTACTTTTCAAAAATTGATTTGAGATCGGGATATCACCAACTTAGAGTGAGAGGTGAAGACATTCCTAAAACGCCTTTTTGAACTAGGTATGGTCACTATGAGTTCCGAGTCATGTCTTTTGGGTTGACTAATGTCCTGCGGCATTTATGGACCTAATTAATAGAGTGTTCCGAGATCACCTTGATGCTTTTTTAATTGTCTTCATTGATGACATCTTGGTATATTATAAGTGTGAGGATGAGCATATGGGCCATTTGAGGATTGTATTGCAAGTCCTCAAGGAACAACAACTCTGTGCTAAGTATAGTAAGTGTGAGTTTTGGTTGAGATTGGTTGCATTTCTTGGCCATATTATCTCAAGTGAGGGTATAGAGGTTGACCCTAAGAAGACGGAAGCGGTCAAGAATTGGCCTAGACCTCTAACTTCCACCGACATAAGAAGTTTTTTCGGTCTAGCCGGGTACTATATAAGGTTTGTCGATGGATTTGCATCCATTGCATCTCCTTTGACAACTTTGACCCAAAAGAAGGTGAAGTTTGAGTGGTCGAAAGCTTGTGAAAGAGACTTCCTAGATTTGAAAGATAAGCTTACCTCCGGTCCGGTGTTGACCTTACCGGAGGGTAATGAAGGTTTTGTGGTGTATTGTGATGCTTTCCAAGTAGGTTTGGGGTGTGTCCTTATGCAACATGGCGAGGTGATAGCTTATGCTTCTAGGCAACTCAAGGTGCATGAGAAGAACAATCCAACTTATGACCTCGAATTAGCGGCCGTAGCATTTGCCATGAAAATATGGAGACATTACGTATATGGTGTTCTATTGGGGGATAGTTATATTGCCACAAGAGTCCTCCATTGGTTTACGTAAAATAGAGGTTGAATCTCCGACAAGAAGGTGTTGGAACTTTTGGAAGGATTACGACATGAGTTCATATACCACCCCCCCGACCAGGCTAATGTCGTTTTCGGATTAAAAAAAAAACTAGTAAAAGAAAAGAGGAACCCCTACCTAAACCGATCCGCCCCCTTCATGCCACAGGTCCGCGGGCCACCCTATCCATCTTCCCTCCCTCTCACTATCTCCCTCTCCGCCCCCTCCCCACCCTTCTCCCTCTCCTCTTCGCCCACCCGCCGCTCTACGCCGCCCTCGTTCGCCAACCCCTCCAGCCCCATACGTCTCGCGCTAAGCTTCGCCTGCTGGTACGCCTCAGGGCTTGCGGTCGACTGAGATGGGCGCAATGAACCGCAGGTGGTGGAAGTAAGCTGATCGGAGGGAGGGGTGTTTGGCACAAGTTTGTAGGTTGCAGGGAGAAAGGGGGGGAGGGCGTAGGTCGAGAAGTCGTGTAGTGTGGGATGGCGAGATTAGCTGTAAGGTAATTGCAAATTGATAAGGTACTAGCGGGCTCGAGCGTAGGTGGATTGTGGGAGCCCATTGATACATGAAGGGAATAGGTCGTCTTGAGGCAGGGGAAAGGGACAGTAGGGTTTCGAGCGGAGAGGGAAAGAGTGCGTGGGTTGGGTGGGGAATGGTGTATGGTGATAGGGGGGTCGGGATAGGAAAGGATGAGTGTTAAGAGGGGGATGAGACAGCTCGCAGGTCGCTTTAATGAGATGGAGTTGAAGGTGGGCTCTGGGGTAGAGTAGGGTCGGAGAAGGGGGACTTGATGGAAGGTGGCAGGGGGAGGGAGGGTGGGGAGAGGGGGATGCTGGGTGCGATATTTATGTGGGTTTAGGTGTTGGGGTGAGATGAGGGAGGCGGAGGCGCATGTGGACGGGGTGGGGGGGGGTAATGGGGGTAGGCGCGGTGGTGCTGGTGTTGGGGGTGGGTATGGGACTGGGGGTGAGAGGGTAGATGTGCGGAGCAGTGGGGGGGGTGGTGGAGGGGGGGTGGGGGTTTGGGGGCAAGAAAAAGGGGGCGGAACAAACGGGGGGGAAGGGGGGGGGGGGGCTGTACTTGTACTCTCAGGCTGCAGTGGCGGAGTCTCCGCTTATACTGTTTTGGTGTGATCCCATTCACCCCTTATATCTTTCTACAATTATCCTCCCCTACTCCCTCCCCTCCTCGTTCCCCCTTACCCCCCCACGTCCTTTCCCCACCTCCCTTCACCTCACCCACCATCTACCAACTCATAATCCCAAATGGAGAAGATGAGCAACTGTGAACCAATACTCAATCTTTCAACCCCATCTAGGCTCACGTGTTCTTGTTAAGACATCACCTCACACAACTAACTCTGAGCTCGGAGTTATGTATTGCCCCACAAACCCCGCCTTGTTCCGACATCTTCTCTCGCTTCGCCCCACCCAACCCGGCCAACGCTTGAAACACGCAATCGTTCACTAATCTTTATTAACACTCCTCCTCTTCGACACCCCTACCTCTATTGAGTACCATCACGCACTTAGATAATCCGCACGACATTAGCCTTGTCGGGTGGTATATGATACTCATGTACCACATATCCTTCAACAAGTTTCACAACCACCTTCTTTGTCGGAGATTCAACTCTTAATTGAGATAAACACATATTAGGAAGGATCTCTTGTGGTCATATACCATATATCAATATGAACACCATATACGTAATGTCTCCCCAATCTTTTCATGGCAAATGCGAGGCCGCTAATTCGAGGTCAGAGTTTGGGATTGTTGCTTCGCTTAAGCCTTGCAACAGAGGACTGGAAGAAAGACAAGAGGCAACATCATCTACCACGTTGGTATTACCTTGTACTTGTTCACATCATGATGGTGTCGAGCATTGTAATAAAGCACTTAGTGACGATTTCTAATGGGGGGGAAAATAGGTTGAGCTTAGTTTCTTTCAGCCTATAAGATTCTTCAACACACATAGGGAAGTTTTATGTGACGCTATCATAATCCACACTCAATAAGTTAGTTCGTTGAGGTTAATCTCTAACTACACACCTTGATCGCTCTATTAGTCATGGCGAGTCGGAAGAGAGCTTTCGGATACGTTAGGCGAAGCTTATAATGAAATCTTTTCCCACACTGGGGGATGCTGTTATTGAGGTACCCTCGCTAATCGAGTTCTGACATCTACTATGTGCTATGTCTGTATACCATCTATCAATAATTCCACCGGTCGGTGGGGCAAAGGGGTCAAGGAAGGGATATATGGACTAAATCGCAAGTCGTGACAAAAACAAATAAGATAAGATTCAAATAAAACGAGCCAAAATAATTTACTCATAGTTTATATTATGAAAACGACACGGACTAGCCACACGGAAACAATATAAAAAACTAAATTCGATACAGCCTAACCTGGTAAAGTATTTTACAGTTATGGCTCACTTAAATTAATATTGTAATATTACTGTGATCATTCTCATTGTGTGCGGTGTTTATCGGAACGGTTCTATCATTGAGTGCCCAAAAATATAGATGCGCTAACTTGTTGGGTTAAAAGATGGCTTTCCTATTAAAAAATGGGGAAAAAAATGTAAGTTCCATCGATAGGGATCATAAGTTTTGATTTTCTTTACAGTTTTTAATCATAGTTTAATTTTATTGAAATTTTCTCTTTGGTTATTTTATTTTTGTGTATTAGATTAATACTTTTGTGACTGTACTTTTAACATCGATTAAATCATATTCACCGCCTTAAATCATAGGGTAAAAAATTACTATATACACTGCTTTAGTCTAATTTTAGTAAAATAAATAAAAATGAATTATGCATAACGCGTATAGTACGTTACTCAATTTACAGCAATTGAATAAGCATTTTATCTTTTCAGTCATTATATTATAGCATTCACACAAAACTTACACAATCTTAAAAATAATGTCAAAGAAATGGATTAACGTCAATTAAAAGACGGTAATACGTTTACTGACCTATTATTTTTCAATACCTCCGCACCTTATAAAGCGATATAGCTCCAAGTATGACAACCCCATCGATCCAACGGATAAGGACCAAGATGTCTACATAATCAATGATAAATCTATTTATAACAGCTCAACAATACTAAATGCAGGCGAACTAAAATATACAGAATTACGAAAAAAGATTGAGATACTTTTTTAGTTATTATAATCGTTATATTTGTTATTTTAAAATATACATTACTAAATACATTTTATTAATTATTTCAATCTAAAACATAATTATATTTTAAAATATCGTGTACTAATTTTTATTTAAAAAAAAACAATTATTTGTCAATACCACAGTTTAAAAAAGTTATTTGTCCATACCACAATTTTTTAGCGTTTACTTTACTCTATATTAGAATGCCAACAGTAGAGATACTGAACGCTGGCACATTTTAATTTACAGTGTTGTATGAATTGTTGTCAATCTGTGTTATTAAATCAGAAATTCGGTTGTAATAAATCATTCAGAAACACGAAGTAACTGAGATTTTTATAACCAGTAGTAATAACAAAAATTTATTTGTAAAAAATAATTGCATCTGTAAAAAACTTACTAGATTTGGAATACTCTTTTTAATAATTTAGGAGAAAATCAGTCCACTGAATTCACGTGTCCTCTTAAAAATTATTCCCTCTATTATCTGAGGTTCGATTTGGCATATAACCTCCAGGGTAAATGATCTTAATCGTTAGAGATAAATACCAAAAACTCCACAGCAGGAAGTACACGAAGGAAATATTGTTTTTTTTCGAAGAAGAACGATCAGAAATTCGTTAGTGAAATATTCTGAAGACTGAATGGATTTATCCAAGAAGAATATATTATGAAAGGTTGCAACCTGTTCAGAATTGACACGACCATTAATAATGAAAGGTGCAACTTTCAGGATGTATTGACTATTCCTGATAGTTGCAACCTTTTAGAACATTCATGGCGGTAATTTTTTTAAATATAACGGAATTTAAAACGGGTCACGCGCGCAAGATCCTAGTCGGTCAGGTTACTAAAAGTTGAAAATATTTTGGTTAACTTCTGTACAACTAATTAATTGACAAATAATTTTTGGCCATTTAATTAATTAAATAAATCAATAAATAAATTTGTCCAAAAAATTATTTCTCGATCGATCATTTGCCAAAGCCAAAGGCCGGCGAGCGAGGCGACGACGACGACGCGTGAGGGGGGGTCCCCTTCCAACCCTTTTTACAATAAATAGGATTGTTTTTATTTATTTAAACTTTCCTATTTTCATTTCCATTATCGATGAGGGACTATTGCCTTTTTCTTAAAGCATTTAGAGACTTTTCAAGTTTCCCCCCTTTCAGTCTAACTTTTCAAATTCCTCCCTTCCCTCTATTTCCCCATCAATTCTTGCTAGCATACCCAACAATCCCCCACTTGATTTGGAATAGTTTTATAACATCGGATGCCGAACAATTGTTGTACTTTACAGCAATATTAATTGCAATCTGGATAAGAAGGTTTCCCTGGACTTTCCGTAGTGACATATATGGGATATACTGGTCAATCGGTAGATGGATATCTTTGAACCGCACGATACTTTGGTGTATCCTTAGACAACCATATGTCAACATTCACCCTTTACTGTTTATGATTCTTACGATGTGTTCGGTTCAGCTATGACCACTCCTTTTTCATGATTTGTATAGAGAATCGGCTTTTGACAAAATTCTCTGAACGACTTCCACTTCACACTCACTTATGTGTGATTTCTACCGTGTCCATCTCGTAGATACACTCTTTGGTCACTCTCCAAACTTATGCAACATCATTAAAACTTTAAGCTTTAGTACCTCATTAACAAGCCTTAAAGTCTTAACCTTTTCCTGACATTGTCTTCATCATTAGAATGGATTGAGTTTAATTGACAATGTCGAACCGTCCGCCACACTTTGTTTTTCCCTCCATTTTTTGTTGGTGTGTTTTTTTTTTTTTTTTGAATTTTTTTTTTTTGAATCTACTCTTTTGGATCTCCAGTCTGCTGATATGAGTTACCGTCATGCTGACGGTCCTAAGCCGTAAATCCATTCCCTTATATGATATTTCAACTGCTCTCTTCTAGGCCTTTCGTTGAGTGGATCTGACATATTATTGCTTGACTTTACATAGTCAATTGTATAATTCCACTAGAGAGCAGTTGTCTTAACGGTGTTAATGTCTTCGTCGTATATGACGAGACTTCCCATTGTTACATACGCTCCTGCCTACCTATTGTTCTTGACTATTTCATATGTATGCAACTTCGTCTAACGGTTTGGGTCACAGAATGAATATCCTCTATGAATCCCTGAGCCATCCGTTCTTACAGCCTATCCAAGCAATGAATTCAGATTCCATTGTGGAAGGCGGAATACATGTCTATTTGAAGATTTCCAAGAGACAGCTTCTCACCAAGTATGATACATACCACTCGTGATATTACGATCATTTGAACCCCGTGAATCCAATTTTTGCATCATATATCCTTTAATCACAGCGGATATTTTATTATACTGTAAAGCATAATGTTGTGGTCCCATTTAGATAACCCAACACACTTTTCATAGCCATCCAGGAGTTTGATTCGGACCGACTCAGTTTCACTAATACACAGCTAATCTTGTCGCGTGCAATTTCATAATATTCATCAAACTCCCAACACTCTGCATATTCCATTGAGAGTCACTTTGACCTTCATTCTTTTTTATTTAACAACCTTAAATCACTTGGAGTTTGACTATATTGAATTCAGTAATTGAACTTATCCAATACTTTTTCAATATAAGGAGATTGAGATAATGCTATTCCTGGAGTTTCGATAATCCTGACCCCTACGATCCCCAAAAATCAGGCACTCCTAAGTCTTTCAATAGCGACTTGCTGGACAACATTCGCTTAGAGATTTATATCATCCCTTAATCTTTACTCATTATAACATGTCCTCAACATAACCTGACTTCAGTGATTCATAACGTTTTAATGTAAACCCTTTATCACATTCGTTAATCTTGAATCCATTTTGCCAACATTATTGCTCAAATTTAGCATGCCATTGTTTGGTCTTGGCTTGTACAGTTCATACAGTGACTTCACAAGTCTGCACATTTCCTTTCTTACCAGGAACTTAACCCGTCATGCTTGTTCCCATGTAAATTTCTTCCTCTCACTCTCCATTTAATAAGGTTTGTTCTTTACATCCATATTCTGGAAATTTTAAGATCATGCACTCTGCTATGCTATTAACATTCTAATTGATGTTATCCTGTTACTGGAGAGTATTTGTCCTTGATCCAATACTTCTTTTTGTCTGTACCCTTTACTAATCAATCTAGCCTTATTTGGCAATATCCCCATCGGTTTTTTTTTTTCATTTTCCTTTTAAAGATCCACTTGATCCTAAAGTTTTTATTTCCTGGAGGAAGATCAGTCACTTCCCAGTGTGATTGTTAAAAATTGATTCAATCTCGACTATTGACGCTCTTTCCAAAAGTTTGTCTCTGACGAAGACATGGCTGCTTTAATGTTTGAGGCTCATTTTCAAGCATAGTTCGACAAAATCTGGTCCGAAAGAAATAGATTTTTCGTTGTCGAGTACTTCTCCTAGGTTCCTCACTAGTTTGAATATTTTCCATTGAATTCTATCTCGTGTCGTTTAGGTCCTTAATTAAAATTCACTTGGTTGACTCACTTTTCATTTTTATACGGATAAACTTTTCAAAAAACTCTGCATTATCTGATTCAATTATCGTATTACATGATCTCAAGATTATCAATTTGTTGAAACCAAAAATCGATAGCTTTACTATTTCACAGCATACCCAATAAAGACACACTATTGTGTTTGGGTCCAATTTTATCCTCTTCGGTAAAGGAACCGCTCCTGGCGACACCCCCCACCTTTGAAATATTTCACATTTTGTTTTTTCTTCCCTTCCACAACTCATATGGAATTGATTTGGTTTTTTGATGGGGTACTCATAGTATTTTATTAGCTTTAATGATGGCTTCTCCCCAAAGATTTTGGCGGTAACCATATTGATTCAGTAAGGCATTCATCATTTTCCTTTAATGTCTGTTCTTCCCATTCTACCAACCATTTGATTGTGGTTTATACCGGTGCATAGTTTTGAGTGAAATAATACCATATTCCAAACATAATCTCTGCAAAAGGAGTTCAGTTCTCCACGCCTATCCTCCGAATCATTTTTATCTTTAGCTTCAATTGGTTTTTCCACTTCATTTTTGTTATGCTTAAATGCCTCCATGCTGTCATCCTTACTATTAAGCAATATACATACCAAAATCGGTGCAGGTCATCAATAAAATTTATAAAATACTTTTTTCACCACGATATGTGGTGACTTCATATCACATCTAAAGGAGAGTGAAGACGGCGAGGGAAGTCCGGGTGAAGGGAATGGGGGTGATTTGGGGGAATTCTTTTTTTAAGTTAGTCTAAAGGTTTGAATTTCTTTCAAACCGACTTGTAAGGATTTTAACAAACTAACTTTCCACACAAATTTTTAACATTTCCGACTTCTGATTTAAAATCAGCAATACTTCTAAGATAACCATTTTCGCAAGGCTTTGTAATTTACATGTCCCAAACGGGCATGCCAACTCCATAAGTAGAACAAGTAGAATTTTTTTATTATACTGTCAACACCATTATAATTTATTTGAAAAGACCTCATTGAGGTATCCCTTTCCTATGAACATTTCATTCTTACTTATTACAGCTTTATCACTAACTAGGACCCGTAAACCCATTCTTAATGATTAGTGGCAGCAGAACTAAATTCTTCCTAATAGTAGGGACCCTGGGGGCAGAACAGTGTTCAAGTCAAACACCTTGCCCGATGTCATTTTCAACATTACTTTCCCAGTTCCTGCAATCCTTGTTGTTGTTGTGGTTCCCATGAATAAATCTTCATTGTACTCAGTAGGAGTGTAATTTGTAAAGGCTTTCTTTCGCGAGCAAATATGTCTACGTGGCACCTGAGTCGAGAAACCACTCTTGGGATTTCCAACTAAGTTGCACTCCGGATATCATTGCACACACGTCGCATCTTCTCTTCCATCTTTTCAACGTGTTCTTGACTTTTTGCTTTTAACCTTTGTTTTTTGCCCTTTCGTGGAGGCATGACAATCAAAGAATCTATTACAGCCTTGCCATATAACAGTTGCCTTGAATTTCTTCTTAGGCCTGTTTCTGACGTATGCCCGTGTGGACTCTTGTCTCTCTTGTCATTGGTATGAGCTTCCTCAACAATATTAACTCCAATGATTGTTGAACTCTTACGCAACTTCTTTTCGGCCATTTCTGTTATGTTTCTCAATTCTTGGCGAATCACAAGTCTTCAAGCTTCATTTGCTTACATTTGCTTTAGATAATTCTTGAAATCGTTCCACGAAGGAGGCAACTTCTCTATCATTGCATCCACTTGAAAAGCTTCTTTACTACCATATTTCCAGCAACGATCTGGAGAATGAGTGTTAAGTTCCTGCACTTGTGATCCAACAGTTTTTACTATTACCATTTTATAGTCTAAAACTTTGCGACCACAAACCCTTTTTTCAAGCATGCCTCTGGTCTTATATTGCTTCTCAAGTGCAATTCCAAGAACTCTTTTGAATTTGTTTATTGCACTTTTAATGACATTATATAATTCATCCTCTAAAGCACCAAATGTAACCTTTACATAGGAAGTCTAACTTTTCCATGCTCAACAATCATAAATTTTTCCCTGTCTACCTATCATCAGCAGAACAGGAGTATCTTCACTTGTAAATTTCTGGCAAACCAATAGTGGTATCCAGAAATACTCGTTGCTGCCATCCTTTGCCAATTTACACCTATAATATCCGGTTTGCTCTGCTTGTGATACAAGAGGTTCGCGTGTGGTGCAGCCCCAGCACTTACGCCAGTGTTTTCCATTTCTGATAAACAAAATTGATCAATAATAAAGTAAGGCAATAAACTATAATTGCAGACTTAAGAGTTAAAATCAGGCAAGATTTTGTCTCCACCAGAAACACAGATTAATTTTCCCCTTAAGATTGTTGTCAATCTGTGTTATTAAAATCTAAATTCTGGTTGTAATAAATCATCAGAAACACAAGTCACCTCAGATTTTGTTTTTTTTTTTATAACCAGTAAAGTAGATGAACATAAATTTTTTGTAAAAAAATAATTAATTTGTAAAAAATTTACCAGAATTTGAATCCTCTTTTTTAATAATTTAGGAGAAAAATCAGTCCACTGAATTCACAGTATCTCCCTTAAGGATTATTCCTCTCTCTAGTAGCCGAGGTTGGTTGGAATATACCCTCCCAGGGTAAAATGATCTTAATCAGTAGAGTATAATACCAAAACTACTACTGTCCGAATCAATCCACAGCAGGAAAAGTACACACGACATCGTTGTTTTTTTTTTGAAGAAGAAGGAAGATAGAAAATTCGTTAGGAAAATATTCTGAAGACTAATGGTATTTATAGGAAGAAGAATATATTATGAAGGTTGCAAACTTTCAGAATTGACACGACCATTAAATGAAGATTGAAAATATAAATTGGTATGACGTTCCTAAAAATGCAACCTTTCAGAACAGTCATGGCGGGAAATTTTTTTAAATATAACTGAATTTAAAACGGGTCACGCGCGCGGTCCGAGTCGGGTCGGTTTTAACTAAAAAGTTTAAAACATTTCCGTTAACTTCTGTTTATCCAACTAATTAATTGAAAAATAATTTTTGGCCATTTAATTATAACTAAATAAATAAAATAAATTTGTCTAAAAAATTAAGCCGAAGCGAGCAACGACTGGCGAGGGGGGTCCTCTCTTTCCAACCCTTTAACATAATATGAGTGTTTTATTGTATTTAACGTCTCTTATTTTCTTTTCCATTACCGATGAGACTATTCCTTTTTCATTAAAACATTAGAGGACGTTAAAGTTTTTCCAACTTTTCAAGTTCTAAACATTTTCAAATTCCTTTCCTTTTCTTTATTTCTAGCAATTCTTGGTATATACCCAACTTAAATTGTACACATATTTGGCTATCACATCAAGATGATAGCCAGTTTGTATTGCTAAATTTTTTTCCAAACCACGGACTTTATTTCGAATACGTACCATGGACACAACATTATTTTTGACCAAAATGAGCTCTTTTAAAATCAATTTACCTAATTAATACATTTTTAATTTTTTTTACAAAAATAGTATAACCGTACTTTATGGTAACTTTCGGATATTTTCATATAAAAATTCAAGGACAAAAGTTACCGGGTTACGACGTTAAACGCATAAACGTAACGTGAGTACATTTTAGTTTTAAAACGTTACTACAAGAGTACGTTTTTGGAGAACCAATCACGGGCCACTGACTCCATCCTGCAAAGGCGGAGTCAAATCATTCAACTGTAAAAAACGGCCTATGAGTACTTTTAACACCTAAAATGTTACTTTGCGCTCCCGTTTCTTAAGAATCCCCAATCACCGCCTCGACGTCTGAATTGAGAAATATTTAGCTTATACAAACGTTTACTCACAGTGACGTTTTTACCTTAAAACGTTTGCTTTCAATTACAACACTCTGTAAAGTCATATTCGTCAATTTTTCAAACTGACCAAGTGATTATACCTAAATGTTGTTTGTAATATTTTGCTGTTCAAATCTAATTCATCAAAATTTTTCCTTGTGTGGTCCATTTTAAAAATAATATTCACAACAATTGACGAAAAATAGTTGGTATATCCATTAAGGTTAATTCTAGGGTATATTTGTCTTGTTACTCCCCCCCTACACTTAATGCAACTGTGACCTTGCCTAATTTAAAATACCCCTAACTTTTGCATGAATTTAGGATATGTATTTTTCAGATACTTTTCTTGATTTTTCATGAATAATATACTTCTTACAAGATTGTATTTTGAGACCATTTTGCTATTCATGTAACAAATAGTAAAATGATATCCAATTTACTTAATCAAATAGAAATAGATTGTAAGACCATTAATACTATAGAAACAAAAATAACAATTAGTATCAAATTCCAAGATATTTAAATACTTCTCCTCCTCTAATTTATTCGACCTAAAAGAAAAGAAAAACCTACCTTTTACTTTCTTAATTTGGTTTTTGTTCTACAAAAAAATGTTAAACGCTGATTGGGGTTTATTTGAGATACCTTTACTCCATAAACTGAACTAATAACAAAAAGATTATTTAAACGTACGTTGTAGTTTCAAATTGAGAAATACGTGAATTCGGCAATTTTTTGTAATTTTATTTTTTCCCCAAAAATTGGCGTTAAACAGGAGTGATATAACATGTAAGAATGCTACACCGTAGATACATTTCAAAGGCAAACAAATTACTTAATTAACACAAATTAAACACAACAAACATGAGAAATGATAATAAATGTGGGGAAACGACAACTGTGATAATGTAAGTTGGGATACTTGGTGACAAATGCGTTTAACGGCCGAATAATGAGATACTCCACAATATAAGCATGCAATGTATTTTACTACACTTTTAAATTTTCAAATCCACACTTTTAAAGCTTCATCTCAAAACCCAATAACAGGTTGAATCATCTATCCCAAAACAAAATGTAACCAAAATTTTTGGTGAATTATATTTTTTTGCTGATGGGGTTTAAATATTATTTTTAAAATGGACCACGCAAGGAAATTTTTGCTGATTATTGTTTGAACTGCAAACATATTACACAACATTTATTTATAATCACTTTGGTCAGTTTTGAAAAAATGGAGGAATAGACCTTTAACAGAGTGTTGTAATTGAAAGCAACGTTTTTAAGGTAAAACCATCACTGTGAGTACGTTTTAAGCTAATATATTCTAAACTGCAGAGTCAAAGGCCCGTGATTAGTTCTTAAGAAACGGGAGTCAAGTAACATTTAGGTGTAAAACGTTACTCAAAAGTTACTATGAGTAACGTTTTACAATTGAATGATTTGACTCCGCCTTTTGCAGGATGGAAGTCAGTGCCCTTGATTGGATTCTCCAAACCGTACGCTTGAGTAACGTTTACACCTAAAACGTTACTCATGTTACGTTTATGCGTTTAACGTTCCGTCAACCCTTAACTTTTTGTCCGTTGAATTTTTATAATGAAATATCCAAACGTACCATAACGTACGTTTATACTATTTTGTGTAAAAAAAAGTAAAAACTATTATTTTTGTGAATTGATTTTTAAAATAGCTCATTTTGGTCAAAAACTCTACTTTCTCTCTCCGTCTAAATTCTCTCTTTCTTGCTTACACTTCTTCAATCTTCTTTTGGCTAATTTTTTCAATTTTTCGTAATTCTATTTCTTCTTCGTTATTCTACTGTCATATATTCTATCTCTCTAAAAAAAAAAATTAGTATAAGCTATATAGAGGATGTATAAATGTTATGTGTTGTAAAAGTTGAACATCTCGTTTCTTTGCTTTTCTTTTGATTTTTTTTTTAATTTGTGTTTCAATTTATTCTTGGTTATACTGCATTTCACTTTTGTGAGTATTCTTTTATTCTTAAGGTTTCTTATGCGACTTTAGCGAAAGGATGGTGTTATTTTGTCCGGATTTTTGGATGCTTTTTGTTTGCAATTTCTTCATGCAGTTAGGAACTGTCCTAATTTGCTTCATATTTGTTGGGAGTTTCACAAACTCGAATTAATAATTCTTGATCAGTTTCTCTCACATTTATTGTTATTTTTATGAGATTTTGATTAATTGAATATTATGTACTAAATTGATTTTTTTTCTTCTAAATGATGATATATTTCCATTGAATTTGTCATAAATATTATTAAGCTACAGTGTCTTCAATAAACCAACCATAATACAATTAGATGCATATTTGTGTTGCAACCATATAACACAAGTAATCTATGAAAGTTAATGAGACGTCAGCTTACGGGTAAACAAAACATGTTTCTTTTCTCACAATGTTTTATTTTCCCTCTTTCACGAAGAAAATTCTGCTTATGAAACTTTAGCTAGAGTGATGGTATAAGTTTTTCTTGCTTTTTACTTGTTGTTAGAAGCTTTATCTCACTTCTCTCTTTTTTTCTTTTCCAAATCACATTTTTTGTAGTCGCACTCTGTTAAGCATTTTGTTATCAGTTCCTTTATTGTGCATTTTTTGCTTTTTGAATAGTCTATAGATATTATATTTTGATGTTTCTAATTTGGTTTTATTTATTTACTCATGTAAGTTTTTAAATTGTTTTTTCGCCTTTGTGTTCTTCTTCATTATTTTCACGCTATTCTTCACTATCTTTTCTTGGTGAATAAGAAGAAATACGAGCAGTCACATGTGGGTCTGTCAAAAAAAAATATTATATAAAGAGCAAGGATAAGACGAACAAGCAAACTTTTATTTATACACCAAAAGTTATTTTCTTTTGAACAAGTATATTCAAACTATACAATCTCAAATAACAAACACGTATGTTGTACATGTCATGTCATGTCATGAACACATTACTTTTATTTTTCTCAGAGATTTGTGATTTTAGTCAGTATTGTTGATGTTTGTCTCACTGTCGATGTCAGAAAAGTAAATTGTGCTCGGACCTAGGGCTTTCAACAACTTTTGCGACGCCCGAACCCAAAAGTTCAAGTTTGAAACGTTGATATGTTTAAGGATGAAATTTTGATTTATCTATCAAATCTTTTCGGTCACTTGGTATCTGAAACAGGGCGCCAGAGTTGGACTAGGAAGCAACTGCCTTAGCCACACGACATCTTCGACTTTACCAGTTGGAGTCAATTGTAAGTCTACTATTCATACAACGAATTTGATGGGTATTCAAAAAGAACTTGCTTGATTTTTGTTTTTGATTGATGATGTTGTTTTGTTAGTTCATAGAACTGGTTTAGTATTTGAGATCTGCTGATTTTCTCAATGTGTACAGACTAATGTTTTGGTTGTCAAAAAAAATGTGATTATAATCTTAATTCTAGCTCTAAAATGTATACAATTATATATTGGTTTAGGATGTCTGAAAACTAGTTTACTAAGTTTCAGGTGAAATTGGGGAGAATTTTTAGAATTTGTTTTCTAAAGGTAAGTTGCCCTTAGCAAGATATATGTGTTAAATTGCAAGATTCAAACTGATAATTGAGAAAGACTGGTAGTTAAGGAGAATAATTCTTTATTGGTAGAAAATCAAGATAGCACCTTTTGTAGGGTGAAATTTAGATGAAACATAAATTGATTTCACAAGGTAAATGTGACATTTGATAGATTGTGATGTCATGGATGGACATCAATAGAAAGAATTTATCCGTATAATAGGTAGCTCCTCATTCATTGAACACACCTCTAATTGGTCTTCTCATCTCCTAATACAAATTTGTATTCTTTACTATTGACTATTTCACTGATACTCTTTTGGGAGTGAAAATAACTCAATTGTGGGGGTGATGCCGAGGAGTCGGCAAAAGGAAAATAACAAGTGTGCCGAAACTAGTTTAATTCCTAGGTTCTGTTGTTGGTGTCTCATTTAATAATTTATAGCTACCGTTAAGATAGTAAGTAGTAGTGATTCCAGTACTCTCTATTATTTGGCCTCCGCAACAATTGGTATCGGAGCACAGGTTATTATCGTGAGTCAGGGCTCTGTGGTTGCCCAGCATAGTCTGAATTTCCACATCATAAAAAAAGGATTTACTTTGGTCTTTGACATTGTAGCTAGTAAATAGTATTGTAGTAAAATGAGAGACAGACAAGAAAAATGATGAGTCCACGAATTCAGTGTCAAATACGTATCATTCGGATATTCGCTTATGACAAAGAATTGTGTCAAATGCGAAATTTGCAGTTGAAATTTTTGAGGGTCAGGACATTTCGGAATGTGTAAGGCGAGCGTTCTTATGTTCTTTTTCAACAAGGCTAGATATTGCCATTGAGAAAAGAAAAGAAAACCACTAAGAAAGAAACCAGACGGTTGTAGGAGGAAGAAGATTCGGAAAGATTATCAACCGAGGGATTGCGGTCATTCGATTCTTACCTTGCAGTGAGAAAAAAAAGTATCATACCACGAGGAAACATGCTGCAAATAAATAGGAATTATTGTGAGGAGAAATTCTTGAAAGCACAAACAGTCAAAATAAGTTTTAGATGAAAAGAAGATTGTTACGCTTAACTTATATTCTTGGTTAGCAAATGCATGATCATATCACAGCTTTAATAAGTTGGCGACCGATTTGCGGAATATGGACGTCATTTTACTAATGGATATATGAGACCCCCTTATGTTGTTAAGTTCCACGATGAGTTAGAGCATTCTTGAAAGGGACTCTTTTATTGCATGAATGATTGAAGTATCTCGCAAATAAGGTTTGTTCTGCCCTATACCTTATGAGCAAAGAAAGAGAAAAAAAACGGCGGGGAAGAAAGAAGTAGAAGCACGTTGCGAGAGGTGTCTCAAATCATATGAGAACAAGAAAGGGAGATCCAGTCAAGCATCCGAGAATCAACAAATATGAATGTTCCGTTTGCGAGGAAAAAAGGGCATTGGAAGAAAAGAGAAAAGAACAGACCGCCCAAAGGTGACTAGTACAGCCAACACCCCCCCCCAAATAATAGGACGGCTGTAAGGGATTCACATGTGGTGATGTGATGATTCCGATACTCACTAGTTACAACAGATTCCATCCAAAGCATTGATGGTGGTTGATGGATTCATTTGTTAGTTATCCTATGTGTCCCAATCGGGACTGGTTTATTCATTACAAGAAAGGAGAATTGGAGTTATCACCTGCAAACAATAATCATCTGTTTCCCGCAATATGGTGTTGGTTCCATTCGATTAACGAACCATAGATGAATTAAGTAGAGTTAGAACATTAACAGATGTTTGATATTGTACCAGATTTGAAGAAGAGAGAAAAATGTCATTTGTAGGAGCCCTAGAATCAAAAGGGTTCAAACTCATTGTAGTTACTGGCGTTGATGAGAATATGTACTGGTGCCACTGGTGCGTATGAAGACAAGTGAAGAAGAACCAATAACATGTACACTTCTAGGTACTAAGCTTATTGGGAAACTGCTGGCAAGGCACCAACATCTAATGACGAGAAGGTAGCAGAAGAAATGAATGACCAAGCTGTGTGGCATATGCGCTGGGGCATGTGGAGGGGAATCCTTGAAAACTTTATAGATCAAGGATTGTTAAAAGGAATATAAAAACTTGGCAACTTGGGTTTTTTTTTTTTAGCATTGTCTCCAGAGAAAGCAAACAAGGGTTAAATTGGCATCAGATTCCATAATACCTAAATGTGATTTTGGATTATGTTCATTAGTGTTGAGGTGCTTTCAAAAAACCTTCATAGGTGGGGAAACCAATAATTTGTAAACCTTTGTTGAGATTTCTCAAAGATTGGGGTTTGTATACGATGATGAACACAAAAGAGGATAGTATTGGAATTTTTATCAAATCGGAAGGTGAGTGATATGAAGCTCAAAGCGCAGAAAAGATCAAGTGTTTCGCACAGACAGTGGTGGCGATAAAAAATAGTTTTTTTTTTTTAAATTTATGAGGGAAAATGGCATCGTTTAGACATTTTCACGTAAACAACACACCACAACAGAATGGAGTGGCAGAACGCCATGAACCGAACTTTGTGGAGAAAGTTCGGTGTATGTTGTTAAGTGGCTGGGCAAAGAATTTTGGGCGAGGAATTAAAGTATGTGTGCCACCTCATATAATCGTTCTACCATCTGCTGCTATTGGTGGGAAGACACCATTTGACAAAATGGTTATGGAAAACATGCTGAACATTATGGTTATTTATATGTATTTGGCTCAATTTCATATATAATGTAAGAGAGTCAAATTGGACCACGGCAAAGAAAGCTTTATTATGGGAATTACTTTTGAGAGTCAAAGGATACCGTGTTATGATGTGCAGAGACAAGAAAAGTTGATTTAGCAGGGATGTTACTTTGATGAATTGCCTTTTGACAAATAAAGGTCAACACTTGAAAGACCAACAAAATTGATGGTTGCTTTCAAAGCAGGTGGAGTTTGAGGGAAAGATAATTTTCCCAAAACACAGGCGATCAACCGAGGAAATAAACAGAAAAATTTTCCTCTGAAGAGGAGACGAGAGCAGTCGAAGAGGAGGTTCAATCTCAAGAACCTCAACCAAAACTTGAATCAATAGCGACCGGCAAGCAAAAAGCAAAAAGGACAATAAGAAAACCTTCTCGACTCATAGATATGGTGGCTTGTGCGGACTCAATTGCAGTGAGCACATTGCCTACCACTTATAAAGACGCAATCCAAAGTCAGAAGAAGATAAGTGGAGGATGCCATGGTGAAGAATGCAGTCCCTTCTCAGATCATACATGGAGATGGGTCAATGCCAGGGGACAAGAAAACAATTGGGTTTGCAAATGGGATTTGCAAAGAAAAGAAAGAAGGATTTTAACCAAGAGATGTTCGCTAAAAAGCAAGTGGTGGCCACAAGATATGCTCAAAAGGAGGAAAGTGGAAATTGATTATAATGAGGTGTGTTCCAGTTGGAAACACTACTCATTAGAATTTTGTTGCCTTTGGTAGTTCAGTAGATGTAAAAACTGATTTTCGCACCCCAGTTTTTGCAAAAATGGGTTTTGGCACGATCTAAAACTCGTTTGGGATTTGTGTTCAAGAGTTAGGCCACCTATCAATATAAATAAGTCTAGCTAGTAAAAGAGCCAGAGATCAGGGTACGGGTTCAAATTACATCCGAGGGGAAGGTTGTTAGGCATCCCTCGAGGTCAACAAATGTGAGTCCCAGCCGATTTCTCATGCAATTAGGTGAGGGTACAAGTAGCAAATATGTCACTTCATTAGTAAATCTATTTAAGTAGCAGTGCTAGGTGATAAGAAATATTGAAAAATAAGAAATTTTATTTTAATTAATTAATAATAAAGGTAGGTGATAACAATATTAACAATTTAATCATTTTTAGTAATTCTAACATGTGAGACTGGTGATATATCCAACAAGTTGAAATAAATAGCTCATTTATTATCATATGCTTACTATTTAAAAGCGGTCTAAGTGTAAAATATTACAACAATTGAGAAATAAATTAATGATTTAAGATGAAAACTAAGTGATAACAATAAAACATTAAATAAAATTTTAGATAAGTGCGGGGTAGAAAAGAGGCAAATAACTAAGCAAAAATTTTGTTATTATTTTATTTAATCTACCCCAATAAATTACTAAACATTAAGACTACTTAATTAATTTTTTATTGAGCATTCGGATCTATGTGATAAACAAAATATTGCAACTATTAAGCAATTCAATAAAGAGATAAACAAAAGACATAATCTGCACAAAAAGATATAGAAGATAGCTAATTTTATTATTTACACAACAGAAAATGTGTTAGAAACTAAAGTTTTGAAAAATAGAGAAAGTTTTTAATAGAAAATTTTTATTTTTAAAAATGATTGTTTCTTTATAGGGATGATGCTACGATATTGTTAATCGCGCTCCTTCACCATAGAAACAATTTTGTTTTGAGGTCGGTCTTAGAAAAAATAATAAAAAGTTTATATTTTTGAAAATGATTTAAAAAAATTTAGTTTGCATATAGCCACATAAATATTACATATAAATACACATAATTCCTTCTGAAATTCATGGGTAGGTGGTTTACTCCCCGGGACGCTCGGTTTAATTTAAAAAATTTGAAACTTAGACCCGTAGTTCCTTGACTTTCACTAACGATAGGTTAGGAGAGCTAGTGCTATAATTCTATTTTTTTAAACATAAACATGTCATAATCAATCCAAAGTTTTAAAGGAGGACTTGGAATAATGACTTTTAAAAAAACCATGTTGAAAACTTATAAGAAGAAAAACTAGGTAGAAATTAATGTAGTAAATTTAGTTTAAATGAAAGATTTTACTATGAAATATATTTAAGTCAAGAATTGTGTGAAATGCAATGAGATGATTTTAATTTATTTTAGAAAATAACATATTGCATTATAAGTGCGAAATCTTTCAATAGAACAAATAAGAAAAAACTAATTCATAATATTAGGAATTTAAGAGGGGGCAAAAAATAGGCACAATAAATTTTAGTGGAGGGTTAGCTAAAAATTTATTTACACACCTAAAAACATGATTTATAGGTTGAACAGTGGAAGTAGTAAGGGTTACATTACAATCATGACATCGATTACTTTTACAAGTTCACTTTCTGCTTGTTAAGTTCATTAGATGCTAAAAAAATTATTAACTATAAAAGAAGATCTAGGTTACTACTTTATTAACTATTACAAAGCTCCATTGTTAAATATAATTAAACCAAGGCAAACAAATAATTGATTTTACAAATGACTATTTGGGTGATTCCAATATGTTGCCTATTCTATGAAATAGTAAGAGGACGAAAAAAAAATTTATATCAATTCAGACATAGTTACAAAACATAAGAAGCAAAGGAAGAAAACAATTTGCATGTATATATATCCCCACTCCATTATAGCCAATCCCCCAAATCTTCTTCATATATGAGAGCTTCAATGTTATACGAATATTACCCAAAAAAAAAGTTAATAAATACATGAGAAATATAGTTCACAATATGTAATTAGGACCCACAATGATCGCTTCTTCTTCTCAACTTAACTTTCAAGTTTGAACACCTGTTCAAACCAATCACATAACAATTACACAAGCAATCCAAGATTTTATTAGTACAAGATGAGGACAATCGTAGAAATTAGTTTAACAACTTATACAGATAACAAAACAGGAAATAGAATCATGAGCTTACACCAATGTACCAAAATACCAAAAAAAAATAATAATGTAAATGCAATAGAATATAACCGGTTAAGCAGCCAGAATAGAGAATGCGGTAAGTAGAAGTTTTAGGGAAACAAGTTGATCAACCTTTTACATAAAACGACAAGAACAAGTAGAATGAGGAGCAGACGCACTTGAAAGTCTACACCGAAAATTATTTCGTGCAAGAGTAGAAAGAGAGCAATGAGAGAGTTAAGAAAGTCTAGCAGTCTGTGTAAGTGTGAGAACGAATGAATGACGAGTTTTGGATGAAGAGAATTTGTTATGAAGATGTCAGTGTGTTCAAAGAATGCCAAGGGGGGTTTTTTATATAGTAGAACGAGTGGGGGGGGGCGGGGACAAAAAAGGTAAAACAAATAGCTTTTAAGGAAAACAATCGAGCAGCGCACTTAAGTATATTGCCATGTGTCACCCCAGTATTATAAAAGAGGACCAAAACAGAAAGTGTGGTACAAATATTTCATTATCCAAATATAAAAGAGTAAGAATAAATAATAGAGAGTAGATATATTATTCTCCTAGAAAGAGGAAGCCAAAATCAGAAAGATATTATTCTACCATAATAAGCAAAGTAAAGAAATCAAAATAAACTTACAATATGGACAAAAAAAAATAGTAGATCAATTATTGTAATTTTGCTAATTTCAAAGGAGCAAAAAAAATTGGAATTTATTCCATAAAATAAGCAAGTGTAAAGAATCTGCCTAATTTTCAACAAAGAGAAAGAAAGGGGATCAATTAACAGGGCGACAAACAATTATATAAAAACAAAATAAATAAAGAACAAGATAGTCACAACTAATTTAGAAATGAATTTTACGACAAATAACGCAAAAAATTGGGAAGACAAATCGTTATGGGATCATAAAGTAGTACTTTATTGAACAGATTTTAAAATAAAGATTGTTACTTCATAGAGAAACAATAAGGGCAAATTACAATAAAAGTGACTCAACAATTATCAAAGATTGGAAGAACGAAATATTAATCCAAGTTACCAATTTTAAACCTAATATCCAAATCAATAATTAAGGGCAAGACAATTAACAATTAGGAGGGAGCATTTTTCTAGCTGCCACACACAAACAATAATATTGTTGGGAATCAAAATTTTGAGAGAATATACAGAAATCATCATTAACTTATAATAAACCTCCTAAATCAGATAAAGAATCAATTAGTCATGCCAAATTGCCACATAAAAAGAGTAAAACGTCAAGGTTTTTATTTTATTTTATTTTTTTGCCAAAGTTGATTCAAGTGCAGGTTTATCTAATTCAATCAAGTAGAGACAGGGCATGCGATAGTATGAGCTAACCTTCATCATTTTACAAGTTGCGACTTTCATATCATTTAAACATCATAAAACTTTAATAAGCATAATACAACACTAATATAACATTATAAATGAATATGTGAATCAAGGTGAACAAGGAAAAAAAATAGAAATAAAATAGAAAGATGTACCGGAAAGGATCTGTGAAGATCCGTCATTAAAACTCGACATCCATGGTACTGTTAATATCATTAGCGAGGGGGAACGCAGTTGGCAGGGAAGTTGTTGTTGGCAGGTGGTCTCGAACCCGATGGCAGGTTTGCAATGGTGGAAGTTGTGATCGCACACCGGAAGAGGAGTTTGCTCGATGGCTTGTTGCTGCTCGTCTGGTTTGATGGGTGGGATGTCGCCGGCCAGAGTGCGGCTGTTGGGTGCTGTTGGACACCGGTGGGAGCCTGTGGATCAAAAACTTGCTGCTTGTGTCCTACAAAATAAGAAGAAATAAAAGAGAGGGATAGGAAAAGAAGGGGCAGGAGAGGGGTAGGCAAGACGGGGAGGAGAGAGGAAGGCCATTCGGGCACCGCTAGTCACTGCTGTATGCTTACGCTGGTGTGGTGCTGGTTGGCCCAGCTGCTGGTCGGGAAGTGGCTGCAATGATTGCTGCTGTTGCGGATCGTCACTGTTGGCTGCTAATGGAGCTACGAGAGGAAGGCAACAAGGGGAGGCGAGAGGGGAAGAGCGAGAGAGAGGGGGAAGATAAGAGAACACGGAAAGGGCAAGAGAGAGGGGTCGCAAGAGCGAGGGGGAAAGGCGGAGGGAGAAGGGGGGAGGAGGACAGAACTAGCGAGAAAAGGAGGAACGGCCGGAGGAGCGACGAGGGAGGGAGGAGAAGAAGAGGGGGGTGGGGGGGGGTGGGTGGAGGAAACAGAAGGTTGGCGGTTGAGAGAGGGGAGGAAGAGAAGGAGAATGAAAATATGGTTTAGGCTTTGGGGGCCCTTTTGTGTTGAAGAAAGAGATAGGAGATTTAATGTCAAAACAGTTGTAGAATCTAGGTAGAGATGGAGAGGGTAGGGATTCGATCTAGGATATTGTTAGATGGATGGATGATATGGAGTCTGACATCTTAGCTGGGACAAGATATGGCATGGCTCTAAAAATGGCAATAGAATTGAAATAGGAAAAAGAGGGGGCTATGATTGAATACAAGATAAATTGAGTAAGTAGATAGAATTGAAATAAATATATAAGTAGAATGAGGATATAATTTAAATATTTAAGGAAAGGTAGGATTACTATTTAATTAAAATACTACCATAAATTAAAATATTATTTAATAATTGCAACAATCATTTAATTTTAAAACATTTGAAAAATTCCATTATAATTTTTTAAAATATATTATCATAATATTACGATAATTTAATTAAAGATGAACGATACTAAAATATATGGTTTTAAGAAAAAAAATCGACTAAAATTTTTAAACTTTTAGATTACATATTTACATCGAATAGTATTCCTCAAAAATGGTTAAAGGTCGGTCAAAAATTCAGGTGTCAACAGCTGCCCCTTGGTTTGAGAGATGAAGAATGGGAATGTGTCAGGTAAGACCAAATGACTTATGAGTAGCCGATTTGTCAGACCGAGAGAGATATCAGTTGGACCACATTGAAGCGATGTAGAGTTGAAAAAGGGTACTACGCGAGACCTTTGGATTAGCCACCTATATATCTTCTGGTGATACGAGAACGGTCGTGTGTAGTTTCTAGATTCAGAGCAATGACACTTTTAAAAGTTTAAAGAGCGTAGGGGATTCAGAGAGGGCACGATATTCGCTGAATGGTTAAAGATTAGATAGCGAGAAAGAGAGGATTGCTAGGCAAAAGAGTATGACAGAGAGTGAGAAGGCATGATAGAGTGACTGTTATTGCCTTTCGAGCAAATGTTTGAGTATGAGGGCAAAGAAAATTTTTTTGATCGGGTCTTTGGTGATGAAGATGGTAGCATGATAAATGTAATCAAGGACAAATCGATAAATCTGCAAATTTCGAGAAACTGTTTAGATTATAAATAGGATAAAGTATCGCCAATAATGATATAAAAATATGAGTTCTACATAAATGACAAGAGGTGATAAAAGCGTCTAGCGTGAGTGCCCTTGTAGACTTTTGTTAACTTGTGAAGAATTGCACCAATCTCCAAAGGTTAAAGTCAACTCCAATGGATCTTATAGTATTAAACATATAATCATATAAGGAAAATGGTTTGATTGTAAGGAGAAGTCACTCAGTCATTTAAGCGCGACGAAGCCTAAGTGTCATTTTTAAGGCAAGGGTACGGCCTAAATATGCCTATATAAAGGCTGACGAAACCTCAATGTCCTATGAGGAGGGACAAGCCTAAAGGTCCTTTAAGGTGAATGGCCTTAAATGTAACATAATAAGCGGACAAACCTAAATGTCGTTTTAAGACAGACGAACGCACTAACATGTCCGAATGAAAGAGCGGACGAGCCTAGATGTTTGCATTTAAGGAAGTGACGAGGCTAGAGGTCGCATTGTAACAGACGAGGCCAGATGTCGGAATTGTAAGGCGGACGTGCTAGATGTCACGCATTGTAAAGGCGGACGAAACTAGATGTCGATTTAGGAGGACAAGCTAGCAGGAGTGTTGTAAGGCGGACAGAGCGATAGATTGAAGATGCGGTAGGTCACAAGCAGCGGAGTGAGGTTGACAATATCTTTAAATAGGTCTGAACTGGTAGCTGGTAGCCCAAAACGATCATGCGAGTAGACCAAGGAATTAGAATACTGTCGGAAGCCTTTGTTTGTAAGCAAGGAACAGCCATTCAGAGGAAGGTCGGACATTGTCTTTGAGTCTGCCATAGTTGTAATTGACTGCTCTTAAATAGAATAGGTCCTTTTTGTATCTTTATTAGTTAGAGCAAAATAAGCGGTAAATGTAAAAAGATGCACTTTCCCCAGTCGATATGATGTTTGCCCCATACGACTATGAAAACAAATGATGTCTTAGGTTATGATGCTAGGGCCATGATACGCAAAATGGATCCTTAGGTTCATGAAATGTTGAAAAGTTGTTGTAGGGCCATTAAAATGACTACTTTAGAATAGACACTTCAGGATCATGATAGACAGAAATTAAACCCTTGGCCATATATGATTTCCTGCAAGCCATGAGGATGATTCCTTATAGACTATTAATGTCGAGGAATATGACAAGAAAAATAAGTCTCAGGACATGACATGGAGTCCGCAGTGGCCATGAAAGATGTGCCTTTGGAGGAGACGCCTTGGAATATAAGTAATGAGAAAAGAGAGCGTATCTACATTTTGGAATGTGAGACTTGTGACTTGATTTGATTCGGACACATGCAAACTTCGAGCACGATGCAATCTTGGGCTTATGAAAACTTCGGGCACAATGCGATGATGCATTTCTTTAGGCACATGCAATGATGTGTTTCTTCGGGCGCATGCAATAGCGGGCACATGCAATGATGCATTTCTTCGGGCACATGCAGTATCGAGCACATGCAATGATGCATTTATTCGGGCACATGCATTATCGAGCACATGCAATGATGCATATCTTCGGACACATGCAATATCGAGCACATGCAATGATGCATTTCTTCGGGCACATGCAGTATCGAGCTCATGCAATGATGCATTTATTCGGACACATGCAGTATCGTGCACATGTAATAATGCATTTCTTCGGGCACATGCAATATCGAGCACATGCAATGATGCATTTCTTCGGGCACATGCAATATTGAGCACATGCAATGATGTAATTTTTCGAGCATAAGTCAATCTCGGGCACATGCAATGATGCGATTATTCGAGCATAATGTGATCTCGGGCATAATGTAGTCATGCAAGCCTAGATCTCAGGCATAGTTCAACTTCATAGTTGAATGAGGAGGGTATGTGGTAGCTTGGACATCCGTCTTGTTGGAAGGGTCGAGTGTCATTTGTCGGGCTCAAATGTTGTATGTTGATTGTTGAAACTACCTTTGTATATGTACCTGTATTTTCACACATTCAAAGAAAAATAGTTAGTTTAAAGGGGGAGGTTGATCTGTATCCATGATTTGGCACAGCGTGCTCCTTTGGTGTCTGATAGAATGTTCTTCGGAGCATTGTCAAAAATTTTGAGCTCCCCTCAAAATTTCTGCCCTAGTGTAGAACTTCTGTTATTCTAATTAGTTGTAGCTATAGCTTGACTATTGAATTTTTCGAGATTCTCTTAAAATTTCTACTCAATATTGATTTTCAGCAATTTTGAGATCCTCTCGAAATTCTTCCCCGGTTGTTGAGAAGAAATTCTTTTGATGGAATTTTTGAGCTTACTCAAAAATTCTGCCCCAGTATGGAGATGTGCAAGGAGAAATCTTGATGGAATTTTTGAGATCCTCTCAAAAATTCTGCCCCAGTTATTAGTAGAAGGGGAAAATGAAAGTTTTATTTATAATAAGACCGAACCCCCATAGGAGCACCTACGTATCCCCCTCTTAAACGGGAATTAGGTCTCACGTAGTTCCAAATTACAAAAGAGCATGAGAACATGCTTGAACAGCAATTGAATGGTAGATTTTGACCAACTTTATTTGCCCATATGTTATCATGGGTATCTGAATGTGGAAAACATGAACTTAAATGGCGCAAGCCTTATTTGAGAAACTGGATCAAGTAGATGTTGGTGCGTTCACATCTGAACTTCCTTTCTTACAAAGTCCTCCAAATATATGGCCTTAGTATCAATCAGTTGTTGAATCTTATCTTTCAGATCATGAAATTCTTCTATTGTATGTCCTTCCATTCCTGAATGATAAGCACAAATCTTGGAGGGTTCAATCCACGATGTACGCGTAGTTATCTTTATTTCATTCATAGGAGCTATGTGACCAGCGATCCTCAACTTTTCATAAAGTTGGCATGTAGGCTCTGTCAGAGGAGTATAAGTTTTGTCAAGTCTCTCCTCAACCTTCAAGAGATTTTTGCGGATATGTGATTGAGTGACTTTGGCATTGTGGCCAGGATATGTTGGTTGTCGAGATGGCATAAGTGGCCTTTGGTACAGAGACATTTGATATGGAGGGGTTGGAAATGGCATGATACGCATGCTGCCAGGGATTTGGTGCAGAGGTGTTTCGTATTGAGGAGCTTGCATAGTGGGATGATGTGGGTGTGAAGTAAGGTGTTGAGGTTTAGGAGCATATGCATGATGTTGCGGAGGATATGGATGATTTGGAAAGTAGATGTTCTTTTGAGGTATTTGAATGGAGCTCGGTTGACTTTGAGAGGTAGAGTAATCTGGAGGAGGACTATTTTGGAGAGTGACTTGACTTGCGAAGGGTGACATATCCATGCTTGTCTTCAAAGTTGTGGATTGGCGGAGAGTAACAACTTTGCCCACTCGTGCATGTCCAATAACTCTTCTTCTAATTTCTTTATTTTCTGCTCAAGGTTTGATACCAACTTGTCTGAAAGGCACTTCTTTTCAATAGTTTGCACATAACCTTAGCATTAGTCACTTTCACTTTTCCTTTGCAATTCTCAGTCGGAAGAGGAGGAAATGAATCCTTTGATCGTGTGTGATAAATCATGGTCTATAGATCAACCATTGGGAAAGGGTAAAATTAAAAAAAAAAAAAAAGCAAAATAAAGTCCAAGTTAGAACATTGCATAAATTGGGATATCAAACACGTTATTTTAAGATAAACGCCCTAAATGCAAAGCAGCCTCGTTCAGCCAGAGGTAGGCCTAAGTGACACATAAGTGATACACAATAATTAATTCAAGTCTTATTTTCCAATTTGGAGTTTAGATTAGAAGAAACAAAAACTTTAATTTATTATAAAATTCAAACAATACATCATAAAAAACTGAAATAAACTAAGGAGGATAACTTGGGAGAAATCATCCTAAATTCTGAAATCTTGGAGGTATCGACTCCAAGAGCTTGGCGCCAATTGACCTCTTGTAATGGGAGGGACTTCTTGTCTCATGTTCAACACGCTCCGTGCCCATATGTTTTCCCTTTCATTGGCAAGCCCATGGTATCCTTCTCCACTTGATATTGGGACTTTAGATTCTATCAAGATCCATATGCAGTACTCATGCGTGCATAAAGTCTGTCGTGCGCCAACAGGAATGGTCAACACACGCTCCATCGTCGAAGTATGTTATGGACTTGTGGTTTATATAGTCCAAACTCATACTTAAATGGCTCCATGTCAGATCGGAGTGGTATTATTTGAGTTTGCCCAAATTGGTGAAGTACTCGAAGAGGAGCATATGGTTGGACACCCTTTAAGCCAATAAGTTCGATTAAATACCGGTCGTCCCCTCTTATTATGACATTAGGCGTGGACAACCAATGAAGCTTCCATTGAATTCGGTGGCTCTCAAACTCAGTAAGAAATATCTGCCAGTCAACAAATCCTACAGGCGCGGCGAAATGTGCCAACCTTCTTGGATGGTTATCAATCTTGTTGCCTTGACCAATATAGGTATCTACCACGTTAGATCGCTTGTGGAAGTGATCGATAGCCCATAGTTAAAGTAGAAGGTTGCATCCCTCGAAGAACATTCTACCATCAACACATGCTGACAGACTTCTCATTATCTCTGCCAGGATCATGGGCACTATGGTTTTTCTAGGCTCGCCCCCTCTTTGAAATAAGTCTCGAACCACGTACCTTAGACATGTATCGATTCTTCCCCTTGATTTAGGAAAAACGAAGGATCCCAATAAGGCGATGGCAAAGGCATCTAGACAATACGTTTCCCATCTTCACGGAGCACTCAACTTCATAGTAAATGTAGTACCCATATCGCGAGCCGAATATGAGTATAAGAAGTCAAAATGTCCACCCAAGGTTAGAGAAGTCCAGGTTGTATAGACTTCACCCCATACTTTTTAGAAATTCCCTAGATGATGGTTTAAGGTACCATCATCTGACACTGTGGTATGGAAGATCGAGGAAATCGCATAATGTCTTCAATTGGGGGGTTCAAATTGCAATCTGTAGAAACATTGACACCATAATTCATAGGGTCCCAAAACTCTAGTAGCGCCCTAGTATGTGAGGGTTTGTAACGACACCAAAATAGAATATGAAGGGGTCCACCCAACAATTGATGAATTTTCGACCTTTCCTTATATCTTCTTAGAGTCCAGTCTCACCAGGGTCTTAAGTCTCTTACTTCACCTGTCTTTCACCATTGAGCGTTTGGGGTCATACTCATCCATGACTCGTTGTAAATAAAATAATAAGACATACTGTCATAAAACTCTATTTTGGAAAAATTGGCTTGATTTAATTATATTATGGAATCACGTTCACACAAGTAGCAATTTGATCTAAAGAGTGTGCGGGCCTGGCCCTCTAGAAGAGGGAGGTTGGTTACTAAGTTTATGTGGATTGATACCCAATGGGTCAAAACCTAGGGCTTATGCGGTAGCAGTGTATGGACCTAACCAGTACCTTCTAAGGGTTGGCTTGGGAAAGGACTTTTCTTTATTAAAGGGAGGGGATTCTATGACGAGGAGGCCATGGCTCGCCGGTAGGTAGTAAAACTATCTGTTATGTCCACGCAGATGCCGACTCTCTAAAATGGGTATTTGAATAGAATTGGGGGTGAGTAGTTGTGAGAGGTGAAAAGGGCCTACACTCACGAAACAAAATAACAAAAAGGGGGGTTCCCAAATCGGTGGGAGAGTATGAAGCTGAATGTCAATTATCGTAGAACAGCAATAAACATTAGCATTTAAATGTGGAAAATGATTAACAGTGTAGGCCTGGTATAGTATAAAAACATAAGTAAATAAATACGGCAATAAATAATAAAGGGAAGTAAACAGGATTTAAAATCTACTATATATAAGAATCAGGCAAGAGTAAGAAAGAAAAAGTCTGGGAGGTTGAACATGTTAGTAACAAATAGGAAGAAAAAAGGGAAAGATAAAAAATGGTTAACAAACAATTAAGGAAGAGGGAAAGGGTGAGTAAGGGAAAGAAGACAAGTAAATAAGCAAAAAAGGTTAAAAAATGGCAAGCGGCCTAACAACTAGTGAATAATAACCTAAAATAAAGTAGTAAAAAAACCCACCCACATAAAATAAGCATGGAACGCGTTACTGTAAGAACTAATATCCCCACTAAGATCAGAAGATAGAAACTTCCCGTTCTCGGAACACAAATGGTTATTTTTCAGGGTTCCTCCCTTGTGTTTACTTCAGCGGAGTTTCCATTTTTGTCGCGCCCCATTATTTTTGCAAAAACGGTGTGTGCACGACCAAACTCCTCTATTGGGATTTTAAGTTTGGAGTCGCCACCCTAAGCGACATTAAGCGCTGTTAGGGCCCTATCTAATCTAATAAAAAGTCTAGCTAAGGTTCAAGAGAACCAGAGATCAGGGTAAGGTTCAAAATACCTCGAGGGAAGGTGTTAGGCATCCCTCGAAGGAGGTCAATAATGTGGGTACCCGGCCGATATAATGCACAATCTAGGTGGGCGGTTACAATGGCAAAGAGGTCATTCATTTATTAATTATTTAAGTTAGCTGCGTTGCTAGGTTGATAAGAAATATGAAGCAGAAATAAGACTATTTAGTAGTTTTAATTTATTTAATTAATACTAAAGGCAGGTGGTATAAAACAAATATTAACAAATAAAATTATTTTATTAAATCTAACATGTGAGGACTAGGGAATACAAACCAAGGTAATCAAAGAGCTGCATTATTATCTGAATTATATAGGAGGTGGTTAAGAGATGCACAAGTCTAAGTGATAAAAATATTAAAACAATTAAGAAATAAATTAATTATTTAAGCATGCAAAACAAAGTAGATAATCAAAAAAACACATTAAATAAAATGGAGAAGAAAAGTGAGGGGATAGAAAAGAGGCCAAATAAAATAAAGCAAAAATATTTTTTTTATTTAAATCTCCCCCAAATAAAATTACTTAACCAATTAAGACTACGTTCATTATTTATATTGAGCATTCGACCGTATGTGATAAACAATGATATGCAAAATTTTAAGCAATTAATAAAGAGTATAAACAAAGACCTATATGACAGAAGGATATAGAAGATAGCGTGATTTTATTATGTTACACCAAACAAGAGAAAAGGTGTGTTCGAAAGTAAAGTTTGAAAAAAGTGTGACCAAGTTGTGAATAGGAGTGGAAAATTGTATTTTTTAAAAAAGTTTTATTCTTATAGGATGATGCAGCGATATTGTGAGATCGGCGCTCCCTTCACCCATAGAAGAGAAGAAAATTTTGTTTTGAGGTCCGGGGTCTTAGACAAAAAACTTAAATAACAAGTTTATTATTTTGAAAAGTGATTTAAAGATTTAGTTTACATGATAGGCACATAAAATATTACATCTAAATAGGCACAATCATTCCTTTGAACATTTCTTGGATGGGTAGGTGGGGTAACTTACGGGGGATGACGCGTCGGTTAAATCAAAAATTGAAACTATGACTGTAGTCCTTTGGACTATTCCCACTTAACGATAGGCTAGGAGATAGTGCTTATAATGTAGTTGTTTTAAAATAACAATGATCATAATCAATCCCAAAGCTTAAAGAGGATTTGAATAAGGACTTTAAAAAAAAATGTTGCAAAAATTTATAAGGAAGAAAAACTGTAGAACATTAAGTAGTAGAAATTATAAATGCAAAGGATTTTACTATGATATAAATTAAGCCAAGTATTTCTTAAACTGCAGCGAGAATGATGTGTTAATTTATTTTTTTTAAGAAAAAAAAACATATGCATAATAAGTGTGAAATATTCAAGAGAAACAAAAAGATTTACTAATTAATAATATAGTTAACGTCAGAGGGGGAAAATAAATATGCACAATAGAATTTTATGTGGCGAGGGGGTATGCTTATATTTAAAAACCTACAAAAACATGATTATGAGGTGAACAGTTGGAAATTAGTAAGATGTACAATGAGACAAGGATGGGACATCCATACTTTTTACAAGGTATACTGCTTTCTCTGTTAAGTTCAATAGCATGCTAAAAAAAATATTTAACATTATAAAATCTAAGATCTAGGTACACCTTTATTAATATATTAAAGCTCTCCATGATTCATTCTAATTAAACATTGGCAAACAAATATGTGATTTTAAATAGACTATTATGGGTGAGTGTCCATAATGTCCTATTCTCATAACATAGTAGATAGACAGAAAAATTTATGTCAATCACATAGTAAAAAGAACATAATAAACCAAAGAAAAACAGTTAGGCAATGTATATCTATCCCCCTCCCCACAAGCCAATGTCCCCAATATCTTATATCATATATGAGAGCTTCAGTGTTATACGAATATTACAAAAAAAAAAAGGTTAACTAATACATTAAGAAATATATTCAATATGAAATTAGACAAATGATCTCTCTTCTTCAACTTGAACTTAGTTTGAAAACATTGTCAACACAAATCACATAACGATACATAGTAATTCAAAATTTATTATCAGACAAGATGAGACCACGCATATGCAATTAATTTATACAACTTATACATAACAAAAGGAATTAGAACAATGAGCTACACAAATGGTATGAAACAAAAAGTTAGATAATAACTGTAAATTTGCTAATTATCAGAATTAGCTGAAAACCGTTTTTTTTAAGCAGATTAGGAATGGTAGCAATCGAAACAAGTTGATCCCAACCTTTACTTCGCACAAAAAGCCAAAGTTAGCCACAAGTAGCACTTGAAAGTTGACCGGAAGACTTATTTTTGGTTCAAGAGTGAGCAAGAGAGCAGGAGGTGGGAGAGAGGTGAGGAGTGAAGAGTGCTAGTTCTTAGTTTGAGGAGAGAAATGAATGAGTATGAGAGAACTTGTTATGAAAAGATGTGTGAGTGTGTTAAAGAGATGCGAAGGGGGTCTCTATATAGTTAGAAGGGGAAGGGGGGAGGGGAATGGAAAAACAATAAGGTGGTAAAGAAATAGTTGTTGTAAGGAATCAATTATATTCTATTTCATATTATAAAAGAGGACCAACTCGGAAGTTTTAAAAATATTTCATTACCAAATATAAAACAAGTAAGAATAAATTAAGATGACGAGTAATATTTTCTCCTTAAACTAAAAGAAGGAGCCAAAATGAGAAAGATATTATTCACCATAAATAAGCAAGTAAGAAAATCAAAGTAAACTTGACAAATAGGAAAAACAGATCACAATAATATATATGTTCAATTGTTCGAAGGATAGCAAAAATTAGAATTATTATTTTCCTAAAATAAGCAAGTAAGAATCTGCCTAATTTTCAACAAAAGAAAAGGAGGATAATTAACAGACAAACAATATATAAAACAAAACAAATAAGACAGCTATCACATATTATAATTCAATTTACCAGACAAATAAGCAAAATTGGAAGAAAATATATGGGATCCAAAAGTAGTCTTTATTGACAGATTTTAAAATTAAGATTTTACTTCATAGAGAAAATAATGGCTAAATACAATAAAAGTGACTCAACAATTATCAATGATTGGAAGAACGAAATATTAATCCAAGTGTTACCCACTATTAAACCTTAATAGTCGAAATCGCAATACTTAAGGGAATAGACAAAATTAACAATGTAGAGGAGACATTTTCTAGCATGCCACCCACAAAAAAAATAATATTGTTGGAAAATGTGACATAAATTTTGAGAGAAGAGGAATATACGAAATATCATCATTAACCTGTCACATAACTGTCCCCCCATAAATCAGATATAGAATTCAATTAGTTGTGCCAAAATTGCCACATTAAAAAAAGGAGTAAAACATCAAGTGTTTTTATTTTACTTTTATTTTTTGCCAAAGTGATTCAAGGGCAGGTTTATTCTTAATTTCAAGGGTGTCAAGTAGAAGACAGGGCATGCGACTAGTATGTAGCTAAGCCTTATCATTTACAAGTTTGCTGACTTTATATCATTAAAACTATCTAAAACTGAATAAGCAGTAATACATAGCACTGAAATAAATATAACATTATAAATGACAATAGTTAGAGGGAATCAAGGTGAACAAGGAACAAAAATAGAAAAATAGAAAATATAAGATAGAAAAGATGTACCGGAAGAAGGATATTGAAGATACGTCTTTAAAAATCGACATCAGTGGTACTGGTAATATCATGAGAGAGGAAGCTGTGTCGAAGCTGTGGTGCAGGTGTCAGGCCTTGTGGAAGGTTGTTGGTTGGAGTTGTTGTCCAACGGATGATTTGAGCATGATTGGTTGTTTGACTGCCGTTCGTGTAGGTTGTCGCCGGCCAGCGAGCTCAGGTTTGTTGAGACGTTGCTGGTTTTTTTTTTTTTTGACGCAGGTGTGGAATCCTGCTGGCATAATCTACAGCTGTGTGGTCACTGCAAAAATAAGAAGAAAGAAGAGAGTGGAGGCGAATGAGGAGGAGCAAGAGAGGGGTAGGCAAGAACGGGGAGGAGAGAGGAAGGGGTTGGACCGCGATTGCTTGCTGTCATGCCTCGCCTAGCTGGCGGGTTGTGCTTTTCAAAGAAGCTTGGCCGGAGTGACGGTTGCTTGTGTATTTTTGGCTGGCGGCAGCTACGGTTTATGATGGGGTGGTGGAGAGGACGGAGGAGGCAAAAGAAAGGCGAACGAGAGAAGAGAGGAAAGAATAGGAAAATGGAAAGAGAGAGGGGTCGCAAGAGAGAGGTGAGGAAGGGGGAGGTGGAGGAACAGCTAGTCGAAGGACAAAAGGGAGAGATGGGAAGGAGGAGAGACGGGAGAGGAAGAAGAAAGAAACGGGGGCTACCGTGTCTCTTGTCCGGCGGAACATCTCGGATGCAGTGGGTGGAGGCTGGGGAGAGAGGGGAGAGGTGAAGAGAAGGAGATGAAAAAAATGTTTAGGTTTGGGGCCCTCTTGGTGTTAGAGAAAGAGCAATAGGAGATTTAAATCACAACAGTAGATTAGGTAGAGATGGAGGGGTTAGGATTCGATCTAGTAATTTATTTTACCAATGGATGGATGAGATGAAGTCTTTTAATATGTAGAGGGGACCCCAAGATTGGAAAGGCTAAAAATGCAATTAAAAATGGCTAGAATTGAAATGAAAGAGTTGGGGCTATGATTAAATTAAAGAATTTAATTGGAAGTAGCTAGAAACTGAAAGATTAAAAATTATAATAGAGTAGGCGTAGAATTTAAATATATTTTAAGAGAAAGTTGTAGAATTACTATTTAATTAAAAGATACTACATTACATTAAAATAATTTTTATATAATTGAAAATCCAATTTAAATTTTAAAACATTTGAAATTATTTAATAATGTTTTGTGTAAAACACAATATTATAATAAGTATTTACGATAATTTTATTAAGTGAAACGACTACTTTTAAAATATATGATTTCAGCAAGAGAAAAAAGCGAACTAAAATATTTTAACTTAACTACGTATTTAAATCAATAGATATTTCCTAAACAGGGTTAAAGGCGGTCGTCAAAATTAGGTGTCAACAAAATTTTTACATGGAAACCTTGGAGAGGAAATCTACAGGAACTTAGCCAGAAGGATCAAAGTTGATGGAAAAGAAAAATGGTGTGAAACTTGAAAAAAATCATTACGGATTTATTTTAAAACAATCTTCTAGACAATGTACAAACGATTTGACCAAATTTATGTTTGTTAGCAAAGGTATAAGAAGCAAATTCGATATGTGGTGGTATTTGCGCAAGCTTGAAGATATTGTTATAACTTCTCGATATGTGATGATATGTTCGAATAGCTTCAAGATGTCAAGAGGAAATGAGAAGCTAAAGATTCAAATAAGGAAGGAGTTTGAGATGAAGGATTTGGGTGAGGCTAAAGAAGATTCTTGGCATGATGATAAAAAGAGATAGACACTCAAAAGAAAATCTATTTATTCAAAAGGAATATTTAAAGAGAGTTACTAAAGCATTTAGGATATGAATAAAAAAACGAAGTCAGTGAGCACACTCCACTTTCCCTCATTTTGAGGCCTTAATAAGCTATGTCAACTAATAATGAAGCTGAACGAGAAGTATATGTCCAAGAGTGGTACATACGCTAATGCCTAGTGGTAGCTTGATCTGGTGCAATGGTGTGCACAAGGCCAATATTTCACCGCTGTTGGATTTGTTAAGAATGGTGACATGCAACAATTGGAAAGACTCATTGGAAAAAGGTCTGTCGTATTTGAATGTGAATTCATAGCTGTAGAGTTCATGTTTGATTTTTGAGGCAGAAAGATAGTACAATATCTGTTGGATTTGTGACTCAGATTATGCAGGTGAAGTGGGATGGTTATAGTTTTCACCTTGCAAAATGACCCGTTACTTGCGAAGTCTACTTTGCAGGCCAACAGTATGCTTGGTCTGACCACTAGGAAGAGTTACATGGCAAGTATATAGGGCTGCGAAGAAGCCCAATTTGGCTTTAAAATTGCTTAGAGAGCTTGGTATTTGGAAAAGAAGAAGAGACAATATTTCATGTGATAGTCAGAGAGTTATTTCACTTAGCAAAGACCAGTGTTATACAATACAAGGGCGAAGACCATTGAACGTGCCAAATAGGTCATACCGAGAAATTATAGACGATGGTGGAAGGGTCTAATGCAGAAATTCATACTACAGAATAATCCTGACCGATATATTGACAAAAATAACTTGGTGAATGCGGCTAAGTTTCAATCGTTGTTTGAAACTTGATCAACAATTTGTTGCGAACATGAAGATTAGGGGTTGAAGACACCAAGTACAAAAATTATTGTTGAGGAGGAGAAGTTGAAAATGGAGATCTTGCCGAGATGGAGATTTGTTAAAATTTCGCAAGATTCAAAAATGGATAATGAGAATAATTGGTAGTTAGGAGGATAATCTTTATTGGTAGGAAGAAGTTAAAGATAGCACCTTTTGTAGGTGAAATTTAGATGAACCATGAAGTTGATTTCAACAAGAGTAAAGGGTTGAATTTTGACATATTGTGATGTTTCATGGGATGACATCAATGGAAGAATTCCACTCCTATAAATAGGTAGTCCTAATTATTTGTAACACCTCTAATTTGCCTCTCATCTCCTAAGGCATTTGTTCTTCTTTCTCTCTTTTGTACTATTCACTTCTACTCTTTTGGCAGTGAAATAAATATTAGTTGGTTGTGTCCAGGAGTAGGCAAAAGGAACACAAAACATTGCGAACCTCGTTATTATTCTTTGGTGTTCTTTTTTTGTTGTCTCATTACTATTTATTAGCTGACCTTTAGATATAGTAGTTATGATTCTATTACTCTCTATTTATTCGACTTTCGCAAAACAATATGGGACTTCCCAAGATGGTGAACTTGCAATTCTTATTAATTTTCATTTGGAACAAGTGTGCAAGGAACCTAAATTAATCGGAGTTTATTTGCAAAAATATAAGAGTAAAAGTCTCTTAGACTGAAAAAAAATATTCTGAGATAATTGAATAGATCAAAATGCCATATACCCTCAGATATTATGGAATATCAGAACTATAATTAAAATAACAAATATAAAACTTCACTCTCAAGAAAACTATCTCTGCCTTCAACGGTAACAAAGAAGAAGCTATTAACATTTTAAAATGTATAAGTTAGCTCTATTCATAACAAGTACTTTACATAACTAATGATATGGAAACACAAAGTTTAACTTCACACCTTCATATTTAATGGTATCTCCATTGTATTTTCTTTAGAAAAATAATGTGTTTTGCTTAAAATAGAAGTTTAAAATGAGGGACAAGTAACCCCAATTTCAAATTTTCACTCAGATTAGCAGTAATGGTAAGTAACATCAAAGATGGTAGACCGGGTTTATGGTAGTGAATGGAACAATAATTGAGGATGCTTTCCAGTGGATATAATGTCATTTTAGTAATACATTGTTGTATTCCCAAATTGGTTGGTGATACACGAAATTCCTATTGATAGATTTTTGATATGGTGGAAGGGATCGTAGTATTATCAACAGTTTAATTAGGGAATAGTTTCTTTTGTCAATAATGGGTGAATGAAAGTCTGTTCGAACAAAAGTACAAACCACTCCAAGAAGTTTTGTAGTCGATTGAATGGATTCATATGCACTTAAATATGGATTTATGAAATGTGCTTCTACGACAAATACCGATTATTGTTGTAAAAGAAGTAAATGATATACCGAGGATTTGCAAACTGGCAAGTTGTTGGTTTGAAAGCCATTGAGTTTGAGTTGTTATGGAAACAATTCTTTCAGCGGTAATTAATTTCACAAATAGCAAACATTCGAAATTAATTAGTTAAAATTATGCGTTTTACAATTTTAATATCATATATTGTGCATTAATCAATTGTTTATTGTTTTTAATTGAATGTTCTAACACTCAGTCAACCTCTGAGGAAATATCATCACTTGGGTAACCAGATCACAATTATGTACCTCTAAAGCCTACCAGTTGTTCATCAATCAGATTAAATGATTGAGGCATCCGAAGAGAAGGTTATAGGCTTTGAAAAACTAACAATAAAACCTCCAGATATTTGTTAAAGAGAACAGTCAATAGGTGCCGTAAGCGTAGGCACAACCCCACCAAAAAAGCAAGAGAATGAAGAGAATAAAGGTTGTACAATCCATGATAGTGAGTATGATATATCACCGACTTTCAAAAAACCAATCGTCTCTCGTTCGTCATTGTTAGCGGCTTAAGTGATGATGTTGCCCTGTCCGTGCTTTCCACGGATTCCTCCGACCCCGCTTTGCGTCGCGTGGTAGACTTCCTGTCGGAAATTGCGGTTCTCTCACGTATTCCGGCTGTCCCGTGCCTGCTTCTATCCCTGGCTGGACGCCAACGACTCTTCCACATTGGCGTCTCACCTGCTTTTCCCCACGATCTGTACCCCTTTTGTGCTTTTCACCTCCACTCTTCTACGCATCTTACTTCAGTGTTTCGTCCTCTCAAAACCGCCTCGCTTTGCCTGGATACTCACGCGTTAAAGTCCTTTACTTGGCCGGTAAAAATTCTTGGGTCGCCAATAGTTTTTTTCCTCCGACTTCTTCTGCTCCCCACCTTATCCTTGTTTGTGGACAGGTTGCTGCGATGCTGCATGCTCATTCCTTTCCGACTCGATCTTTTCGGCCTTATTTGCGTGTTCACCCCTAACGAGTCCCACCACGGACGATAGACCTCAGGGTCCCCTTCCATGTCTCCTAGTCCGTCTAGATTCGGCAATCCCCTTCCCTGCTGGCGTGCATCTTCTATCCCGCCGGCTTCCTCTTTCTGTGTCTTCCCGTCGCGCCTGCCCTGAGGACTCGTTTGTTCTGCGCAGTACTCCTCCTTAGGGCTCCGCCCCCCGGCTGTCGCGACTCACTCACTTTTTCTGATACAAACATAGCGGACAGTGTAGACGTAGATGCATGTCGCCAGACTTGGGGATTGAACGCTCGCGAGGCACGCCGTAAATTGGCACTGTCTTCTTGGTTGCATAAGAACCAGATCATATTTCAAAGTTCAGAACCACAAACAAAAAGAATCTGAGAAATGTAATCTGGTGTGGCTGTTTCTCAAAATCATATCATTCATGAAAAAACATTCAAGTTTGGGTAGTTCAGAAAATTGATGATTTGAAGAAAGTTCATAAGGTCTTAGTGTAAGTAATATCAGTATTTAAAATTCTTATATGTTGGACTGTTACTATTTATTATATGTTAATTTTGATTAGTAGGTTGGACAAAAAATTGGATCGGAGATCTGGATAGGAAAGTTGAAGGCTCTTGAGGCATGTAATAAGAGTAAAACATTCAGATTTGTTGGACGTGTGTGGTGTGCTAGAGGAAACAAATCTGAGAAGGTGATATTTGATTTTTTTTTTTAATTTTTTTCTGGATTTTTAAGTGATGTGATTTTTTATAAAAAATTGAAGGATACGGGAGGTGTCTCATCGCACTCAGAGGAATATGTATTCTGTGGCAAAAGACAATGTTGGGACAACGATCAATTATGGTAACTCTGTGAAACCAACTGTTTACATAAGGCTAAGGAGTATTGCAACTGTAGATGATGATGATTGAAAATGCTGAGTTGTTGGAGAAACGAAAGGTTCTTTGGAGTTGTAACAAAAAAGTATTTTAAGTAGATTATACTTAATTAGTAACTTGAGTTACCCTTAATATTTTTGGTGCATTGAGAAATTTTAATAAGAGTATTTTTGTGTATGCTTTGATATTAAATCCAGTTCAATTTTGTTATATGATAATTGTGTATCAGGTTGAAGTTAACAAATTGTTTAGTTTAAAACTATAAAGGATGATTTCAAAATGATTTGGTATATACTGTAATGTATGAAATTGATTCTTTATTTCGTGGTACGTATCACGGGACTGCATGTTACACACATAATAAGAATAACTTCTGATCGGCCGACTGTTTCACATCCAAAGCATATGAAATTGCAGACGGTTGATGATGTTGATGAAACTGGCAGAGGAGGTGGAAAAAATTACAAGGGTCTATTGAAGATGTAATGAAGGAATTAAAGATGTCTGATACTAAATTACATTGATTGGATATTTTATTATTCTGTAAACTTTTAATAAGTTCTTGTTTCAGGATGGTTGATACCTATTTCACCATCATTTATCTTTGAACATTCTATGTTCATCAGCAATGGCCTAATTTTTTTACCATAAAAAGAAGATATATGATGTTGTTAATCATGAATTTTGATATATAAATTATTTATTAAAATTGAATTTTAAGTATTTTAAGTATCGCCAGACTGTCATAATATATAAGAAAAAGACTAACAGATACTTTATTTGTTGCACATATTATTATTATTTGGAGGGTATGGGTGCTGGCTAAACCATAATTAAAAAGATAATGTGAAAAAAAATTATTATATTTTAAGTGCGATCAGTAATGGAAATTATAGGGTGTTTGTTAATGATTTGATTTCACACAGGATTCTAACCCATAGGTCTCCTTCGCAACCTGAAAATGAAGCTAGTGAACATATGCCATTTGCCACATGGATCCCCAGCCGGTGGGAAGTACGGGTCCAACGGAGTATTGGCTATGTATGTGCGCTCTTCTGTTCTCTTGCTCTGATCCTAGTCGCTTGTGGTGTTCTCGGCCCTATGGATTCATTTAAAGATCCATCAGCTGGAATCGTCCTGGCGTGGGCGTGGTGATATAACGCAGGTGGCTTTAGCTTGTCGAGCGATCGGGGTGATCAATTCCGGATCACACGGGTATTTGAGGGAAGGGGAAGGGAAATTAATGTCAATACCATTGCATGGTTGGCATTCCCTCTATCAAGACTGACCTGGAGTGATGATCTGTTATTCGGGACAGTCAATACCACCAGATTAGTGGCAGTGATGTTGGATACTGAAATACTGTTAGCGTTAACAGGTGCCTTTGAAGGTTTTGCATTCTACCTATTTGCATTCGTTGAACCAACTGATAAGGGCCAAGGACAAAAAGAATACGATCATATCCGTTCAATTACCTCGCATTGTATGATTGCGATCACATCTCAAGTATCGGCGGTTTAATGCAAGAGGTTTTTGAGGAAGATGATTAAAAAGGGACTCCTAAATTCACACGCAATAAGTGTAAGTTTTTATTAATTAAGCATTCTTTAAAAATTCGCTTTTTTAAGTACTTTAATTTTGAATTTAATTTTTTAAGTTATAGGAAAACTTGATTGATGTAAAGAATATAGAGGAAAAATCTGCTAAATTTGGGTTTGATTATATGGATTTTGTTGTCGCTTTCCAGTTGACAAGAACTATGGTTTATATACATGTTCACATTCAATGAAGATGTTGGAGTGATGCAGGTACGTTATGCATTTAAATAGGTATTTAAATGATACAATTTAGATTGTTTCATATTTTTTAGTACATTGGCTATCATACAAAGTATGAAACCGTTAATTCACAATCTATAGTTATTTTTCCAAGTGTGCAGACCTTTCAATTGTGTTTTGTTTTTTATATATGTAACATTATCTAGACTGTATTTTTTTAACATATTACGGAAAAAAAAGGACAAAATTCAAGAGGATTGGATCAATCCCAGAGTACACTACGGTTAAACGCCTTGGTAAGTCTACATAAACATGGAATAATAGGATTAGTATATTCCCATGCTGATGAAATCTCGGGATGTAGCGCGTAACACAACAAACAATATTGGTCTGGGTCGGGCTTATAGCTGTGATGATGAAGGGTCTAAAAAGACATAAAAATGGATTTGATACTTCCATTACCTTGGCATCATAGTGATGAGGTTTTATATTCATGTTGTTTGTGGCAAAGATTCTCATGGGTTAGGTTGGTTGGTGGTTGTATTTGAAGAAAAGGTTACTACGTGTGTATGACTAATTTGGACGGTTCAAGGAAAGAGGTGCCTTCTGAAAGAGATTAATCAGTTGTCTATTAATGCTTCCACCACAAACTATTCTCACTGAGAGCGGCTTTTGTGAAAAACAAATAGAATTAATTGTTATTTCATTGGCGGCATACAAAAGACAAGAAAACAGGTGGGAACTGTTGGGTCCTCACATTCATTTACAAGTTGGAATGAGCGTGCAAGATTATGTTTCCCAACAACCAAAAGCGATAGCTGTAAGCATTTGTGAATCAATTTGTTTCTTATGTTGAGAAATGTTGAGGTTTTTAGATTTCTTTTATAGTTCCAATCCTTTTAATGTATTCTTAATTTTTTTCAGTGATTGTGGACTATTGTAGCTGCTTATGAGAATATTTAGCAGGATGAATTAAAAATTCCATCGTTGGTCTATGAGATGTGACTGATCTATGCAAACAGATACGTGGAACATTTGTATACTGGAAGTATCGGCATTGACAAATATAAAGCTTTGATAGGTTAGTCATAGTTGATTGATCCGAAAACAAGGTCAAAAGATGAGAATTTTCTAAATTAGTTAGAAGATGAATTGGTGATGTATTAGTTAGTAGGTAATTATTGTTGTGGAACCTATTTGGAACGCAATATTTTGTATTTCAAGCTTCTTCTATTTTCGTTCACTATTACTAAAATTTTTCCTAGTTTAATTCAGTTTATCTTTCTATAAGTTTTTTAACAATATAACTGTTAAAGTTAAATTTATTCAATTATGACAACAATATATGATACTATATTATAATCAAGATACGAGCGATGTAACAATAAAATTGTATTACCAGATATTGAATTTTATTAATTATCAGAAAGTAGAAAAAAATAAGTATTATCTTTGTATTAAAATAATTGCAACTTCTGATGTGGATCATCAGGATTGTGGACTATCGTTCAAGAGTTTGAACAAGTACTTATATATCATTACATTTAGTTTAGTTTATAGTTTTGTGTCATCAACTGTTTGAAATTGCATTATATTAGTTAATAACATTACATTAATAATTGTTTGTAAAAGGGTGTTATATGATACCAATATCAAGTTATGTTCATTAATATAATGATATATTTTTACAGTGGTTACTAGTTATGTAATTACACGATACTAAATAATTTTATATAAGTAATATGATACAAAATAAATTATGCTACATAATTTTAAATATTCAGAGTATATTGATATTATTTTTACACCAATATACTAGTTATACGAAAAGAGTTCTCCAAAATATCGTATTTTCGTTGCAAATCAAAATGTATGATACTATATTACCAATCAGATACACAGAAACATGTATATGCCACGTGTTGCAACATAAAAAATTTAATTTGTGAAGATTTATTAATTAATACAACATATGAAATTAAATATATTTAGTATTTGGAAAGAAATTACATATCATAAATAAACTAATAAATATTTGATATCAATTTGTTTTGAAGGGGATAACAATTTTTTGTTATCTGAATCCATAATTGGGTAAAAAAAACGTTTGCATTTGTTATATAATTAGACTAAACAAGTTTTAGAAAGTTTGTATAACAAATTGAGAATGTCTTTGCAGTAATAATAATACAAGTCAAATCAGATTTTGATGAATGCTTAAGCATGCAATGTTGTTAATCAACACAAATAAACAAAAGTTCACCAAATTAATATCAAAATTAAAAATATCCAAAATATTATTAAGCATCAATATATACTAAAAAAATATAATCGAGAATCTTTTGGAAATGAAGGTACATGTTCTTTTATTTATGGACTTTCTTGACCACAACTCAACAACAATTCGTTTTTGTTTGTTATCTTTTCATCTTGATTTTTTCTCTCTTTTTTATGGTCTCCCAGGCTCTTTTTGTATCCTACGGTGGCCACGGACCACTTCTTCCAAACCAGAACAGAGCTTTCCATTCTCTTTGTCTGGCATTGTTTATGGAATTGCATAAGTAATTTGTTAAGCATCGGTTGCAATAATAAGAGCAAGTAGGGGGTGTCATGTTAAATTCTTCTTCTTCAAGACGCCTATTGCTGTGGACAAGGTATCTCGTCAAGTTGAAATCTTCCAGAATGGAAAACAAGTTTTCCTCTGAAAACAAGACAAATATAGCTAATCCACCTTCATTGCACTGAAAAATAAACTCAGAAGAGGCAAACAACCTGCATGTTTTAAAAAAAATAGGACAGGTCAACAAGTTTTTTTTTCATTTTGGTTAACACTATAAAATGAATAAATACAAAGCAATTAATACCTCATTTTTTGAACTTTTTGATGCATTTAAACCAATAATATTTTTCAAATTTTTCTACCAATGTTTTCTTTTGTATAAGAAGATATCTTCTCTATTTTTGCAATTCAAAGAAAACCAAATAGAATTTCTAACTTTCTCCAAAAAATCTATAATGGTAGTTGTCGTGCAATAAAAAACGGGCAACCTTGATAACATTCAAACTATATTTGAAATTCATCATTTCTCCAACGGTTCACTGTTGCATGGAGACCTAGACCACCTTTAATACCCAGGCTCTGAGATACGTTTTTTATCTTCCTCTATTTATTTCAATTAGCCATCCAATTTTTAAAATCACCTTTCTATAAGCGTAGCCATTGAGAATAAAAACCCAAATCATTAGAGATGGTCCTGCTTCTCCTTAAAGTTTTGAACACATCATTTTTTCAAAGGTCATATGCAGGCAAAATGGGAAACAGTGAATAAACAAATACTCACACCTTTCTTTATGCTTTCCTTTCTGTCAGATACAACACACATTTTTTTCCACCAATGCATTCTTAAATTGTTGAAAGAAACATGGATCCATGAACAATTATTTTCCGTGTCACAATCCGTTACGTCAAAGGCAATATGCAACGAAATATATAAACACAAAACAACATATACCAATACCTACTTAAGATTAATAAATAACAAAATAAATTCATAAACACAACATTCATACCTGCTCCATCGAGTGGACTAGCAGACACAAAATGTAACCTCGATAAGCTTCCACAAGATGTGCAGCATCAACAACAACAACTGGCCTATAGAACTCAAATCCTCTACATTGGCCTTAGTGATATGACAATATAAATTAAATTCGTTTTCCTTGTATTAGAGTAAGAGTAGGCATCCTTAGATATAAATTGGATATTATGTTCAAGCATATATAGTATCTTGGCATGTTTATGTATCCATCAGCAGGTTTACCTTCTTCTAAGTTCCAATGCACGTTTTTGCGCGTCATGTTGTTGATAAGACATCCATGCCATACATTTCCCTGTGATATCATTAATATAGCGCTCGGAGTATGTTTCTTTTATGAATTTCCCTAATTAGGCGTTGTCACACACTAAAACAAACCCAATTGGGCTTGTACCCTTGCTTAATACCCTAGCCCTTATATGGACAGTATGTTCACTATTAAAGTATCTCACTATGAATGTTTTGAATTCTTCCTAACCGATGCCTTCAATTCAAGAACAATCATTAAATTGACAAAAATTTAATACGTAGCGCAATACAAAACAATATTAATTATTTGCTAAGGTTGACTGTTTTAATAACCAAAAAAAGAAAAAAAAATTAAAAAAAGATACTTTTTTCATTTCACAATAAGATAATGATACTTCATAATAAATATGTAACATCTTGATAACTTATTCTGTTAAAATTGATCCGGAAATACTACATTTACTGGTTTTTATGCATTCAAAATGTGAAAAACATCATTAAGATAAATCTATTACATAAAAAAACTACCATTGCAACAGATAATATTAAGTATCCATTACTAAAATAATTTACAAACAAATTATATAGGATAAAAAAATAGGTAATATGATGAATGGGAAGAACAGACCTGGGATGCAGAAGAGCTGTTAACGGGAAAAGGGGAACTATTCTTTAATTTTGTAATTTTTCATTACCGCCTTCAGAGTTGACTTTATCCATACATGTGCATTCTCTTTCAAAACAACGGAATATTGTGTTTGATATATACTATCAACATTCCATTTCTAGTATGTAAATGCATCATCGATGATGATTCAACAATATGGAGAGTCTTTGACATAGCTTTTTCACCCTCAAACACACATGATGAGCACATGTGTTTGGACGAAAATTATTATCTTCAACACCTTATCTAAAGTATCAAGCATAAAGGAGAAGTTACGAAACCAGCCTCATGTTCTTAAATTCTATAACCAATTTTATACCCATATCAGTCTTAATACACAATAGAGGACGAATTCCCTCAACAAAATATCGAATTCCTATTATTTTTTTTTATTCGTCAACTACCCAGCTCAGACGCATTGCTGAAATAAGATTCATGAGACGAAATATTTCACCAACCACTATCCACATCACTTTTGTCATCGACATACATTAACATTACTTTCCCAATTCCAGAAATGTCGAAACAAGATCAAATATTTATCTTTGAAAATTCAGAATCCGCATTCCGGAGAATTTTTTTTATGGAAAAATCATTTTTTTTTCTGATTCCAAATATGAATTTTTTAATATTATTAAATTGAATAACACAATAAATTAGTACATTTTCTATGCAAATTTGACAGTAATCTTGTTATAAATTAACATCAATCATGGAAAGTTGTTACCCCTTTTTTGCGCCGTAACAGTTGCCATTAAAAAATAATATTAATTAAAGTATCCGCCCATTTCTATTTAAGTATCATTTTGTTTTATAAAGTATCCGGATTTCAAAAAAAATGAGATTTTTGGTAAATATTGATATTATAGGGATAGAATGTAACGCAGTCGAAGTCTGCCACACCAACCCTTTAAGAGATAGGAACGATCAGAGAGCAGGGTTGTTCTAAGATATAAAAGTAGTTAAGGGCTTGTTACAGTATGTCATTTGCCTAATTTTTACTACAAATTTCAAACTTGTTATTAGTCATGTATTTTATATTAAAAAATAATTCAAGATTAAGGGGTGTTCACGATTTGGTTATGAATCGATTCAAACAGAAAAAGTTGAACCAATAAATTGATTTATTTGAGTTAGGCGTGGTTCGGTTTCAAATTTTTATAAAAATTGATAGTATTTAGGCATGATTATGGTTTTGTTCAAAAAAATCGAATCAAACTAACAATTTATAGACATATATTACATTATTATGGAAAAATTACGCAACTAAACAAATATATACTATTTAATTACTTATCATAGATACAATTTGCTATAATTACCACTCGCAACTAACTTTATACATTAATTACGTGGGTTGACTTCGAGTTTGTATAACTAGTCACGTTTGTATATGTATAAGTCGCCAAAATAACAAATACATATGTATAATATACAATTACTTAACCTAAATACATGTACAATTCACCTATGTCCTTCTTTCTCCCATCTCTCGCTCGCCTCTCTCTTCCCTCTCCAATTTCTCTCGCCTCTCTCCCTCTCTCCTCCCTCCCCCAATCTAGCTTTGCCTATATACAAATATATATGTACAATATACAATTATATACATATACAATTCACCTCTATCCCACTCTCCTCCCTCTCTCTCTCACCTCTTTCCTCTCTCCTCCCTTCCCCAATCTTGCTTGCGTATATACAAATGTATATGTATAATATACAATTATATACAGATAAAATTCACCTCTCTCCAACTCTCCCCTCGTCTATAGCTCGCCTCTCTCCTCCCTCTCTCAGTCTCGCTCCCATCTCTCCTCCCTTTCTCAATCTCTCTTGCAATATATACAAATACATATGTATAATGTACAATTATGTAACCACCGTGCATATACAATTCATCTTTCTCCCACTCTTTCCCTCCTCTCTCTCGCCTCTCTCCTCTCTCTCTCAGTCTCGCTCGCTTTTCTCCTCCATATAACATGTAATCTACAATTAGAACATTATCAAACATAGCTATTGAAGAGTAATTAATTATTTTTAATGGCTATCTGTGAAAGTTTCCGTTATTAATTATTATTATTATTATTATTATTATTATTATTTTATTATTATTATTATTATTATTAATTTTTTTTTTTTTTTTTTTTTTTTTTTTTTTTTTTGTTATTATCTATATATTATTATTATATTTTATAAACAATTTTTAAAGATCCCTTATATCTGTTTTTCGTCCACAATTTATTTAAATTACTTATGAAAGTAAAAATGCTCAAGGTGATAATATTTATCTTATTGGTTTCACGTATATGAGTGTCTAGGACAATTCTTTATGAGATTAAAAATGTCACCGACTCTTCCTTCTAGACCAAAATAGTGAATTTTGTAATTTTTTTCTTAGTATATTTAGTGATCATATATTTGTAATATCAGTCATTCTAACTATTTTCGTTTTGAATGGATTGTTGTCACTTTTTTAACGTTTTGAATGAATTTTTTTTTGTCTATGGTGAATAACCGAATAACCAAACCAAACCAAACGGGAGTCAATGTAACGACCCTTTTGGTCGTTTTGAGTACTAGAGCTTTTTATTTCATAAATATTTTTTGATAGATTTTAAATGGGTGTTTTGGACTATTCAGAATTATTATATGAAATTCGTGGGGTAATTTTTATAATATTTATTTAGTTAGTAGTTAGAAAGAAATATTAAAAACAAATAGTGGGTACATATTCCATCTTTATACTAGTCTTTAATACTAGGTAGAATAATATGTAGAGAAATAAAATAATAAGAAGAGTAACGAGAGAACATTCCCGGGCGGCGTCATCAGAGACGATTGTCCATTCAGGTATGCTTCACTTTCTTGATTTTCGCTTAACGTAATATGTGATTGGTTATATTATAGGTGGAATGCTAATGATCCTTTGTTTTTATATGGTCAATAAGTTGGTTGTCCAATTTTAGTTTAGTAAATTTTAGGCAAGAATTATCACTATTATTATATTATTAAAATTAGAAAGGATGATATGAAACTTTTGTATATGAAAATGGTAGGGATCAATTTGTGTGGGTTTGTATGGAAATGGCGCAACATAATTGGAGGAGGATTATTGCATCGTGATGGTCAAGCATTGCTGTAATGATTTTAAGGTGTGTAGAAAATTGTGATTCGAGAAGAATAATTTATCGTGATTAGTTTGATAGTAGAAAATTTCATAATTAGATAAGAATTGACTAAGGTAATAGTGTGATTATTAAAAGACATTGGAACCAGTATTGAAGTGAAAAAGTTACTTATATTGAAGGACAAGGAATTTGTTAATAGCTGAAGGATTGATCGTTCCTAAATATAAAAAGTACCACACTCAGCACATTAAATAAATTGAGGAGTTGAGTGGCGTACAAGAACTCCTAATGTATTTAGTCCTTATTGATAAATTTTGAAGAATTGAGGAAAAAATAGATTTAAAATCAAATTGTGGCCATATGTAACCTTTTGTAAATAAGTTTTGTGGGCAGATATTAGTTCAAAGACTAGTTCTAATTTTTTTTTAAATTTGGTTTCGTCTAATTATCATATTTAAGCGATATTTTGATATATAGGTAATTAAATATTAAGTGTATTGACTTACTTAATTTCATTAAGTTGGGCTAAATGGGAACTAAGACTAACCCTTAGGTTTGAACTTTATGAAATTATTTATAGAATTAGGGTTGAACTTTTGATTCTAGGACTAGTGATATACAAATAATATGAGTTATTCCTAGACTCGTTAACTTATAAATTATGCACATATTGATGATTAAAGGGTTCGGAGGCATTGAGGAAAGGAAAAGGCATTGAGAAGTAGTTGCTTGAACTGCGGTTCTTCGGGCCGGTAGGTTTATGGTTTTATTTCTATTGATAGATAAACTCCGAAATAGCGATTGATATGTATTAGTGAATATTGTAAAGTCTCCTATTGTACTTGTTGTGTGGTTTAATGTCTTGATTTGTGTGGTTTGGTTGGCCTAAATTATGAGACTAGTTGAATTCCTATCTTAAACCTCTCTATTTAAAATGCTCCTTGATAAAAGTAGCTTGATGAAATAAAATATGAGATAATTGATCTGCAGGTCACGTTCCGACACGGTATTATGGGATCGGAGTGGTCCACTTTCGAATCGGTATATGGGTTTTTCGGAGTTCACGTTTCCGACACAAACATTAAAAGGAAATAAATCTGAGTAACTTAATATACTTAATCGAAGAACCTATTTCCAAATGAGTATGGTGGTGGAGGCATGAGTTTCTCATAGGGGTGCTTGATGTGTGAGTGATGGTGTAGCTATTATGGTGTTGTGCAATGGTTCATATGTTACTGTTGCTTGCCACTTGTTAAGTATCGTAGTTTATTTTTATTTATTATTCAATGTATATTTGTTTCTATTTTGAGTTGGCCGACGACCTACTGTATGTGTTTCCTTGTACTGACCCCTACTGTATTTTCTTCTTTGTTCTTTGTGGAGTTCAGCAAGTGTACCATCGAACTTCAACTCGCCCCCCTCTCTCTATCAGTCCTCCCTCAGCACGTCAGAGTTCAGGTGAGCTATTATCTACTCGTTCTGGATTCTCATCATTCAGTCTTGTGTCTTTGAAATTCGTACATGGACCATCTTTTTACTTATTTATTTTCTTAAATCCTCTTAGACTTGTAATTTGAGGTGATGTTCTTGATGTGATGACTTTCAGATTTTGGGGATAATAAGTGTTAAACTTTAGAACTACTTAATGGTTACATTACTAAGTTTTGGATCTTCCGCATATTTTGTTATTCATAGTTGAACTTTGTAAATGTTGGGGTTTATATTTGTTGATTCGCTCACCTAGTAGGTTAAATGTGGGTGCCACATACGACTCGTTTTGGGTCGTGACAGTCAATTACAACATAATCGATGAATATATATTATATTTGGTTTGGTTTTAATAATTTTAAAATCAATTAAGTTGGTTTGGTTTTAAATTTAACCAATAATCGATCCAAATTGACCCGTAAACAGACCTTTGAGAATTATTCAGAGATGAACAATAACGTAGTGTGTGAGTATTTATTCCCCTAAGGTATTTACTCGTATAAATAATATCATTACCTAAGTATTTTGGATTATTCTCTTTTGGTGTCGCACCTAGTTCGATACAAAGATAGGTGTAGGTGTGGGTGTAGATATGAAATCCCTACCGAATTAGGTCAACTAATTTTTAGTACTTCGATCAAAATCAACGGAGAAATTCAGGACAATATAATGATTTTTGTTATCAAAACAAAAGCTAAGGTGAAATTGAATAAATGAAATACTTGTATCAATTATTTTTTATTAAGTTCATTTTTAAATATCTCTATGATTCTCTTCTCGATCAATATTTCTCCTAAGAAATATCCCTTGTTAGTTTTCCACTTATGTATCATAATTTAAATATATAACTCTATTTTTAGATATTTAAATTATTTTTAGTTAAATATGAATCATGAAAGATTCAACCTCTTAGTTCCATACACGTATCAAATATCCGAACCTGAGTGGCTGAGTCTGATTAGCTTAGATCATTATAACTACTTCCTAAAGAAGATCATTTAAGTCCCTAACATCTATCCTTTGAAATATTGTAAGAATATAAGCTAATTTAATTCTCATATTTAAACGGACAAGGACATGATAAAATTCCATGAAATATGCCCACCCTTTTTTTAAACAAAAATTAGGCTCTAAGACAAATACATGTTTTTTTTACAAATTCAAGAATCACAAATTGCTAATAACGTCTTTAATAGGGTACAAAATTTCAATTAATCCTCAAACTATAGTAATTAATCAAGGGCCTTACCTCGAACATTCCCTAAAATCCCTTTCAATATTGTTCTTAAATTTGCTTGTTGAATTGCAAAGAAAAAGTTGCATTTTTAGCACTGAGGCAGTATTCTAGGAAGCCATCTGCCGATGGTAGGAAAGCAGTTGTAGAATTGGAAAAAGGATAATAACAATATTTTTGCAACATTATAGATATGTACATTTTAATATTAATAAAAATAAAATTTGATTTATTTTCTTACAATAGATATTTACAATTGTTTTTATGTATCGAATAATTTTAATAATAAAAATATATTAATAGTTGTTCTTTTTTATAATTTGACTCTCCTTTTTAAAAAAAGATCAGTCAAACACAATTTGCCTATGAAGATACACTTTTCAAATAAATTAGTCAAAACATAATTTTTTTTTTCAAAAGCACTTTTCTAAAAAGCCATTTTAAAAAGATAATTTTAAAAATAAACTATTTTTAGAGGTTATATCAAATAGGCTGCCATTAGAACCATTACATAAAGTAAATACAATATACCATATATTAGCATAGCACAATTATGACCCATTTTAGGTAAATTATTTGATAGTGTTTATGTTGCCATCTTTTTGGAGTGTATAAATACATGTTCACTTAAAGTTTATTACAGAAGAAAAATACATACATTGCCTTCAACTGTGACTAGCAAAGACTAAGGTGGTGTTTGTATGAATGAAAATGGTTTTCTGAAAATATTTTCCAATTTTCTCATGTTTGGTTGGGGCAAAAGTTTTGGAACAATGTTTTTCCAAACAACTCTTTTTCCTCCCAAAATTAAGGAAAATGACTTCCCTTCAAAAATTAAGGAAAACATTTTCCAAAGCTCTTCTCCAATTTTTAATTACATTTTTTTTTGAAAAACATAAATTTTTTGAAAAAAATATTTCAATTAAATTTCAAATTTTTTTTTCATCCATCTCTGACCACCCTCCCCCCTTAACCACCCCCACCCCCCCCCCCCCCTCACACCGACACCCTCCCAAGAAAATTAATTTTACTTTTTCAAATATTTTATAACTCAAATTTTTTTATTTTTAAGCCTCCTACCACCGCTCACTCTCCCCGCCCCCCGGCAGCCCCTACCCACCCTACCAACGCCCAAAAAATAAATTTTATTTTTTTAAAAATACTAATCAACTTCACAATTTTATTTTTTCATCCTACCTCATCCCTCTGCCCCCCCCCCCCCACCACTACCCCCCACCTCTTATCACCACCACCAAAAAAAAATTAATTGTTAAAAAATATTTCAATTTCATAATTATTGTGTATCTTCTAGTAAAAATAAAACTATTTCCCAAAATATTTTTCATTCATAAATCAACACTAAAAATTATTTCCGAAAATTAAAATTTTTCTACTCACCAACCAACATGAGAAATAGTCCAAAAACTACTTGTTTTTCCGAGGAAAACATTTTCTAGGGGAAAAACATTTTCCTGGAAAAACATTTTACCTTCATACCGCGACACAATCACACTAAATGATTTTTCTTATTATGTTTTGCTTAATTTTATGTTATTTCAGCTAAATGGTGAAATCTTTGGAGGATGAAAAACATAATTATTCATATGATGAACTTTGAATGTGTAACTGGTAAAAATTGTGTGGCCTATTGTAGAGATCATTTTAGTTATGAAAGTTGTAGATGTTATGTGAGTAAACTTTGTTGTTGCATTGCTTCTTTACCACCCTCCTAATGCTTATGTATAGTTCACATTGAATGATTTTTATTTATGATAAGAAAGAATGCTTACATAAGATCAAGTAATTTCAACATTGGAAGTTTTTCTATTTTATTTTATTTATTAGCATTTATATACAACACAAATATTTCCTATCATATTTATCATATATAATTCAACTAGCTTTATTATTTTATTTCAACCCTTATTCATCACTAAAAATTCTATTAGTTACAAACATCTTTCCAAATTACTCTTATAAAATTTCAAATAATACTAATTGAGCAAGCACAAATAATAAAATGATATTTTAATGAAGGATTGACATTATTTATACCTGCCAATTATGAAGTAATTGTTTAACTAAAATATATTTTTAGAAGCAATAATTATTTTGACAGAGACATATATTGGCCCAGCTAAAAATCACTAAGGTAAGGACAGAAATTTTGAAAAAAGCATAATATAATGTATAGAATATGTTTCTAAGAAAATAGGAGAATTTGTGTCTCAAACAAATGTGTCAACATACTAAAACGAGTATACATAAAAGGAAATTATTTCTTTTACTTTGTTTTTACCATGATAAAGGTCAACTTGACAATAACACTTACTCTTTGCCTAGGTTTATGCTAGTTACTCTACGCTTAATATGTTACTCCTCGTTTAAAAAAGGAAAATACACAAGTACCTTCTTAGGTTTTAGACTATGATAGAAATTTTAGAGATACATCTTAACTAAACTAAGGTCTTATTACTCCCATAATTTTTTTATATATATAATTTGTGCACCCTTTGTCTTATGTGGAACACTCCGTGACTCCATATAATTGAGGCGTGTGGGGATATTTGGATGTCACCTAAGCCAAAAAGGTGCACAAAATTATCAAAAAATAATTTCAGGGGAGTAATATGACCGTAATTTAGTTAAAGTGTGTCTTTGGGATTTCGGTCATAGTCTAGGGGATGCTTGTGCAATTTTCCTTTAAGAAAGAATAGCCTAGTTTCTTTTTTAGTCTGTTTTAAAAAGAATGACCTATATTCTTTTTGTGGCAACACTTTGACTTCAACTTTTCACATGACATGTTTAAGTTCACAAGATAAAAAGATATTTTGATATATTTGACATAACTTTAATTTAGAACCATAAGATTAAAAAATTTTCTTTCTTTTCTTAAACTTCATTGAAAGTCAAATTAAGTCATTCTTTTTTTAAATAGAGAGAATAAGTTTTTTCTAATCTCCGATCATAGCTAATCCCATCCGCACCATATGTAAGAAGATAAAACACGGAGTTTAGAAAACCCAAGAGATAATTGATTATTAAACATAACGAGGAAAAAAAACTGAATTTCCTAACATTCTCATAGCCTTTGAACATAGATACAAATGTCATCATATTGATTTACTAGACTCAAATTAGACCCTTTTTGTAATCGTGAGACTGATGAACCTAACGAATATAAACAAAAAGATACGCAAAAATAAGTTAAATGATTGTAAGTATATACTAAACCTTCTAAACTTCATAAAATAAAGTAGAAGTGCAATACAAAATTGTTTTGAACTTCAATATCACGTGTACAAGATATTTCTAAAATAGAAAGGTAAAAAAATGTTGATACATTAACGCCCAACATTTATAAGGCACAATGAATAAATATGAACCTTACTTGGTGTAGTTGACAATTATCACTCTTAACTTTAGATGTCAAGTAGACACTTAAACTTGTATAAAATTGAACAAGTAGACACATGTGTCCTACATGGCATGATACATGTAGGACACAATTTCTATGTAGGGTGTCATGTAGGACGAATTTGTCAATTTGTTCAATTTTATACAAGTTTAAGTGTCTACTTATGCACATCTAAAGTTAAGGGTCATAGTTGTCCACGAACACCAAGTTAAGGATCATATTTATGTATTATGCCTATTTATAAAGGCAGAACAAAATATAAAGAAGACAACATGTCAAGTCTCTAAATGCAATATGTTCATTACCGATTCGATAAACAATTATTATGAACGAGTCAAGAAATGCTCTAGAGATCAGTACTATCGGTATTTGCATAAAAGAAATTTAATAAGCGTAGTATGAATATAAAATCACAAATGCTCAATAGGCATTATAGGTCGACCAAATTTAAGTATTAACTATATTGCATAAAGAATTTTAAGTAAACATGCACGTAGAAAAGTCTAAGGATTTCAAATAACTACACACACAAAAAAAAAAGAAAAAAAAAAGAGGTAACACAACATCTACTAATATGATATATAATTTATCACAATGGCCAATATTCCTACGATATATCCCCTTCAACAATAGTATGCTATGAAGTGAGACCTATTGAGGTTGTTATGTTTGCTTAGTTTAATGTGATTTCAACCAAATGGTTAAATCTTTGGAGGTTGAAAAACATAATAATTCATATGATAAGATGGATAAATAAGAATGTCAAACTAGTGAAGATATGTGGCCTATTGTAGAGATCATTTTCATCATGAAAGTTGTGAATGTGATGTGATATGACCAAACATTGTTGTTGCATTTCTACCCTACCAACCCCTAATGCTTATGTATAATTCACATTGAATGATTCTTATTTATGATAAAGAAAGAAACAATGTTTTTAAAAACATTTTTGGGATGAGTCTCAGGGCGAGTTTCAGGACGGGGCGTACTAAAAATGCTTTGAGGCATAAATAAAAGGCGTAGATCCATAAGGCGTAAATCTTAAAGTTTAAGGCATAAATCCTGAACATAAAATGCAAGTCCTAGACGTAAAAACACACCCGAATGTTTAATTTTTTTTGTGAACTTTTTTTCTTTAGATCATATTTTTATCATTGGTGTAATGATATTTCTCAAATAGTAATTATAATATTTTTTCTTCGTTGATTATTAATACTTATCTCAAATAAAAATTCTAAATCATTGAAAGATTTACTTTTACTTATTTCATTAGTAATAAAACTATAAAATTGAATATCCATAATACTACGCCTCGTAGATCCGTAGGACTTACGCCCCGTGTCTCAAGACTTACGTCTCACCCTATACTTTATAAAATGTCTCACCTCACACCCCCACCTTTTAAAACACTAAAAAGGAATGCTTACCTAAGGTTTAGTAATTTCAAGATCTAGAAGTTTTTCGTTTTGACTTCATTTTTTATCATATATATGTAGATTATTGTGTTTGAGTATCTCATTTGTTATCATGAAGTAATTTTTTAATAGAAAAATGAATTTATAGTTTATTGAAAATCATATAGAAAAGAAAATGACATCATAATTCGACTAGATTCATTACTTTAGTTATAAATAGGGGTGTCAAGGACAGATAAATTGTTGGCCAAGTAAAATGGATAATTCAAGTATATTTTGTTTCACTATAGTCCATAAATCAAGGTATAATGTCAGTGGGGGTACAGATAATTCATTATGTGATGGTATAACCATAAGATATCAAGTACTACTTGTGCCTTGGAGCATAAAGGTTTGTCACAAAAATTCTAACATTATTGGAGATGTTTTCTCCTATGGTGGATGCAATGATATTTGTTTTGATATGACAATATAAGAAAACTTGAATGCATATAATGAATAATTATCATGTTTAGCTAGACAATATCATAGGTTATATGAAAATCCTTGAAGCAATTAAGATGCCTGAAGCATATAAATGTTTGAAGGGAACTTTTTCAATAAAGTTTCAAGAATCCTTATATGGATTAAAATAATTACGGAACAAAAGGGTAAAAAAAATGTTATAATAGTGGTGTATGTTGATGACTTGAACATTATTAGTACTCTTAAAGAACTTTCTAAAGTTTTTGACTGTTCAAAAAAGGAATCTAAAATGAAAATATTTTGAAAAGACAAAATTTTGTCTTGACATACAGATTGAGAACTTGACGAATGAAATATTTGTCCATCAATCAATACAAAAAGATTTTGATGCGATTTTATATGGATAAATCACATTCATGAAGTACCCTAATGATTATGAGATCACATAAAGATTCACTTTGATCTCAAAAGAGGGATAGAGAGCTTCTTGGTGATGAAACTCCATATCTTAGTGTAATCAGGGCACTGAAGCATCTTGCTAAACCTGATATCTGTTTTACAGTAAATTTGGCAAGATTCGATTCCTCCCCCAAAAAAGGATATTTAAATGGTGTTAAGCATATATTTTAATATCCTCGATAACCTATACATGGATTTATATTATTCCAAGGAATCCAAGTCAGATTTGATTGGTTATGCAGATGAAAAATATTTATTCCACATAAAGCTCGGTCTCAAGCACGCCATTTATTTACATGTTGAGACACATTAATATATTGGTGATCTATGAAGCAAACATTTTTAGCCCCCGTGTAGAAATAATGGCCCTCTATGAAGCAAGTTGACAGTGCATCTGATTGAGGTCAATGACACACCAATTTAGAAAATGTGTGACTTTTCATTAAAAAATATATACCACAATTACGAAGATAATCAACTGTAAGTGAAAGTGTCCACTAAATGATTGTTGCTATTAACAAGTTGAGTGAGCAATTTACTTGCAACAACGAGGTCATGACGAGAATAATATTCAATAATGTATTCGGCTAAGCTCAAAGCCTCGTCATATTTATCAAATCGGAAAATGATATATCAGAATGAATTCAATCATGCAACATCTTCGTGAATGTGATTTGATCACAAAGACATTGTCAATGTTAATATTTAAGAAGTTAGTGTATAAGAGTGGAGACATCATCGCAAGAAATTAAGTGATATTTTAATCAGCGGGAGTATAATACACGTTGCACTCTTTTCTCCTTGGCCGAGGTTTTGTCCCATTGGGTTTTCCTGACAAGGTTATTAATGAGGCAACAAACAATGCATATCAAAAAATATGTGTACTCTTTTTCCTTCACTATAATTTTTTCCCAAATAATTTTTTCTAGTAAGATTTTAACGAGACACATTAGCTATGAATATCCAAGGGGAGTGTTATAAATCCATTGAAGTAATTTAAGTGTATTGTCCATTGAATATATTCATGAATTACTTGAATTCATATATGTTTATTTCCAAGGTGATATATATGATCCAATTTGTTTGGTGAACTTTGGAGTGATATCTCAACTCTATAAATAGAGATATCACTCATCATTTGCAAGACACACTTGAATAAGAAGAAAAATTCTCTCTTCAATCTACTTCTGTTATCTTCTTCTCTTTATACTTATATTGCTCTGAGTTTGATTTTATAACAGATTCAAAGTTTTAAAAAATTATTGATATTTTTTCATATACTTATTGTTAATTTAATAAGGCTCTTCGCTATTTTATTTTCTAATAGAATAATTTAAATAATAATAAAAATAATTTTAAATTTATATTCTTAAATATTATTTTCAACCTAACAATTAATATGTCCTAGAGAGACTACTTATAACATGGGTGTTAGCCGGCCCTAATAAGTATTTGTTTCCTGAATATTGTGTACCCCACTTTAAAAATTATGGCCACTCTTGTCTCACTAAAATTCTCATATTCAAAATATTCATTTAATGTTGTAAAATAATTTGGTAGTCTTGGTTGAGCCCAACAATAGAAAGTGGTCCAATCACTAGTGATTGTGGAGTGACATGTTGGCCCACATTGGAAGGTTGCATGATCAATATGCATTAATGTATGGCTCTAATAGCCACTATATTAAACATATAGATCCACCTTTGAATTAATATAACTTCTTAAATCTTTCTTTCTTTTGAATTTTATACGTTCTTTATAACACGAATTTTAGTAAGTTCTTTTATAACACGTTATCAAGCCGAGCTCTACCAGTCAAAGTAAGTTTTAAAAGCCTTCGGAGGTATAAATTTTCTTTCAATAATGTCTAATCTTCTCTAACTTGAATTTCTTGCTTTGACATATCGGAAAAAGCTGATCTATGCATGGGTACTCGATGCGGAAATTCATCTTGATACGGCGATGATCAGCAGACACTATCAAAGAAAATATCAACCATCGATCAAAACCGTGCCAAGGCGATGATATTTCTCCCGTCATCACTTGATGAAGGTTTGAAAATGGAATATCTCACTGTTAAGGATCCTCTAGTAATTTATGGAACACTTAAAAGATAGATATGCCCACTGAAGTATGCGTCCTTCCACAGGCACTCGTTATGCACTTGATCCACTGAGACTCAAGATTTAAATCATCAGTGAGTATATTCTTCCTGTTTAAAATTATCTCACAATTAAAATATGTTGGAAAAATATCACTGACCATGATATGTTGGAGAAATATTTTCCACTTTCCTGCCTCAATATGCTTCTGCCGCAGCAATCTCGAGAAAATGGGATTTAAAAAATTTCCGAAATTAAGTTTACATCTCCTTTTTGGCTGACACATAATGACTTTACTGATGAAAAACCATGAAAGTCGACCTACTTGCTCTATGCCATTTCCTGACGTAATACGTAAATTTTCACCAATCTGACGGCGTGAAAACGGTCTGGCCCCAATCGTCAGCCGTGGTCCGTGGTCGAGGAAGCAATTTCATCATGGTTACGCTTGCAAACTAATATAACCTCACACCACAGTTTAAAAAGAAGAATGAAAACATGATGTAGTGCAGAAGAAAAATTCAGCCAAACAATGTTATCGATGTGGAGGAAAAGACATTGGTCCGTACCTCGTACGCCAAGCCCCCTGGTTGTGCTATATCAAGCTTCCCTGAAGGAGGTGAAAAAATAACTGCTGAAGCTAAACTTTATCTCGGAAGATACGTTGAAAACCATGCATCTAGATGTAAGCGGATTGTCTTTGAGAATCCCGAAGGAAAGATAGATCACGTTCGAATAGGGATGGATCTATGATAATATACATATGTTTTTATTTTCAAAGGAAAAAAAAATCGTTTGTATTAACTAGTAATGAATATGTTTTCCTAACTTATAATCACTAAAAGTTTATGTAATATTTTTGTTTAAGTAATATTAAATGTTTTTTGTTTATAATCTTTTTATCTTGAAGAATATATGGATACATCAATGATCAATCATGCAGATATTTGTTGATTGATAGTGGAACAAACGCACGCCCAGATTCAAAGATGAGAATACTTCTCCTACTTGCTTTAGAAGAAAAGCAAATGTTACGACAATTTCTGATAGTTCAAACTTAATAGAGGCTCCGGAAGAGCTACTATATTTCTACCTACTGGGACAAAACTCGCATAGAGTTCTTTGGTTCTCTTCTAAATCCCAAGAAACCTTTTAAGTTTTAAAGATAATTCACCGAACTGGATATCTTGTTTAGACAATAAATGAAATGAAATGTTTGAATACCTTTGTATTACCAAATTGTCTCAGACCAGAAATATGTGTTGGAGAAATTATCAAATTTCTCTTCTGGCCTATTTATGCAAAATAAGCACGATGAGCATCCTCTAATCGTAAACCAGAAGTTTACTGACTTAAAGACTTTTGTGCTTTGGCATGACGAATAGGTCTCCTGGATTCAATAATTATGAGACATCTTGAAAACTCAATGACATCCATTAAAGAACTGAAGATTCTTACCAATGATGATTTTTCATTGCCTGCTTTTGCCAGGCAATTGAATTACTAGGCCATCACCAATGAAGGTTACCTTGAATCCCTCAATTTTTCGAACGATACATGGGGAATATTGTTGAAACCTATTCACCCATCTGTGGGTCGTTTATAATATTTATGGTCCTAATAAACCATCTTCAGATGGTCTCATGTGTGCCTCTTATCATTCGCAAACCTGGCGTTTGCAAATTATTGGCACAAATAAACGATTAAGAGCGTAAAAAACAATTTCAAGATTATCCCATATAAGGACATTCGCCTCTATATGCTGGAGAATTCACAAAATCCCAGCGCTCTTTGATGCTTATTGCGTATCAGTGGATAAAGTTGAACATCCTGTAGTCTCATGTTTAACTCAAATTGCCTGCTGAGTCATTTATTAAGCGTTTAAAATTGACAGCACCTCTACTTATGAAGAGTGAGTTTCCTACTACTGTTTGGGGTCATGCTATCTTAACATCAGCCAAATACTTGTTCGTCTCAGACGACTCATTATAAAAAATAGCTCCCCATCACAATTAAGTATTTGTTCCATGGAACAATATTGTTTCAGCTTCGCATTTTTGGAATGTGCTTATATGTGCCTGTAGCACCACCTCAACGCACCAAGATGTGGCCCTCAAGAAGGTTAGGCCATATATGTTGGGTTTGATTCACCCTTCAATAATTCGGATACCTTGACGCAATTGACCGGGATATTTATTTACTGCAAAGATTTGCCAGATTTCGATTGATGAAACAAATTTTCCGCAATTAGCGGAGAGAAAAATACTTCAAAGTGAAATTGCGGAAAGTTTCATCATTATCCATTTGATCCCCTCCCTCCCCTGTGAGTGAACAAGAGGTCCAGAATATCATCCATTGCAAAACATAGCAATCAAATCCAGACCATTTACTGATTCAAAAGTATAACACATTACATATTCCTGCAGTAAATGTGGCCTATCCGAATCGCCGTCCCCAATGACGCATCTACAAGTGTCATAGCTTCTGACATCCAAATACGCCTGAGCTGGTAGACCATTGGTTTCAAAAGATAAAATCCTAGAAAAGAAGTAGCAAAAAATGACACTACAAAGAATTTCATGAAGAAAGTCAAAATCTATCTGATTGATCCGGATATTCCTGAAGAGATAGTGAAACCCGAGATTCAAGTTAATGAAAGAACTCCTCAATAAGTTTGTTCTACACGTGTGATGAGATAGTTTAGATCGATCAAAATTCATAGTGGATAATGTTTTTCGCATATGATTGTTGGCACTTGACATTATGAAAGGAAATGAGGATCTTGAAAAACGTCTATCTGTCCGAAGAATGTCGAAAAGATATGTGATTGGCCAAAATGGGCAAGAACAATTCAAGCAGAATTAAATTCACTTGCTAAGCGTGATGTTTTTGGACCAGTTAGTCCAAACGCCTATGATGTAAATCAATGGCTATAAAATGGGTATTTGTACGAAAAAGAAATGAGAGAAATGAGATTGTAGATACAAGGCACGCCTTGTGTCACTAGGATTCTCTCACGACTTGGTGTCGACTATGAAGAAACTATTCAACCTGTAATGGATGCAATAACTTTTCGATATCTCACTGCTTAGCTGTACATGAAAATCTTGAATCCTCTAATGGATGTGGTTACAACAGCTTACCTTTACGTGCACTAGATAATAAATTTATATGAAAGTTTCTCGGAAGGAACTAAAAATGCCTGAGCTTAAATCCTCGGAAAATGTATCAATTCAGATTACAAAGTCATTATATGGCTTAAAACATTCAGGGCGCATGTGGTATATCGCCTTAGTGAGTACTTGATAAAACCGAGGTTATATAAACGTGCCATTTGTCCTTTGTATATTTATTACGAAAACAACATTGGGTTTGTTATTCTTGCTATTAGGTTGAATGACCTTAATCTCCTTGTAACTCCAGAAGAAGGTCAAAAGGCAATTGAATATCTAAAAAAGAATTTGGAGAAAGACCTTGGAAAGACAAAATTTGCTTGACTCAAATAGAATATTTTATTAGACGGGGTCTTCATATCCATCAATCTGTCCAACTTAGAAATCTTAAACGATTTTACATGGACAAGCACATCCTTAGTACTCCATGGTTGTCGATCACTTGAAGTGAGTAGGATCCATTCCGACCTCAAGAAGAAAATGAGAACCTCTTGGTCCAGAAGTACTTATCTCAGTGCATTGGGGCACTTATGTATCTTCTAATGCTATGACGAGACCCACATATCATTTTCTGTTAATTTATTAGCAAGATATAGTTCTCCCTACCGGAAACATTGGAATGGAGTTAAACATATATTGGCGATATCAAGGGTAACTAGTGATAATGGGATGGGTCTGTTTAAATTCTAACCCAGATAGTGCATATCTTGTGGTCATCAGATGCAGGTTATTTATTCCTGACCCACATAAAGCTCGATCACAAACAGGCTATCTGTTTCACACACGGAGGTTCCTCAGATCATGGCGATCTACGCAGCAGTCTATTGCGCTACTCTTCAATCATGCTGAGAATAATAGCCTTCAATGAAGCAGTCGAGATGTGTATGGTTAAGATCATTAATACATTTTATCAAGAAAGATGTGGTTTGAAGTGTGACTTCACGATACCCACAATACTCTTTGAATACAATGCTGCATGGCATAGCTCAATTAAAGGAGGCTTTTAAAAGGAAGATGAACGAAACACTTTTCACACCAAAAATTGTTCTTCACACATGATCTCCAGAAGAATGTGATATTGATGTGCGATAAATTCGTTCAGTGATAATCCAGCAGATCTATTTACCAAATCTTTACCAGCCTCAACTCTTGAGAAATGGTTCACACAAAATTGGAATGCGAAAACTTAACCATCTGAATCGTTGTTTTTATCAGTGGAGTACACATATGGGCATTGTACTCTTTTTTTCCTTATTCTAGATTCTGTCCCACTTGTGTTTTTCAGAAAGGTTTTTAATGAGGCAGCAAATAATGTGTATTATGTATATCTAATGTACTTCTTTTATATAGATATCCAAGTGGGAGTGTTGTAAAATAATTGTAGTGCTATGTGAGGCCCAACAATTAGAAAGTGCATGCAACAATTGATTGTGGAGTGACAATGTTTTGGCCAACAATTGGAAGGTGGCATGATCATATAATGCCATTATGTATGGCTATAATAGCCACTATATGAAACAATGATCCACACTTTGTAATAATATAACTTCTAAAGTCGTTCTTTCTTTTAGAATTTTAGTAAGTTCTTTTATAACAAGAATTTTAGTAAGTTATTTTATAACACTTTAAGCATTATCTTCTTCCTTTTTTATATTATAAAAGCCTCTTATTGTTTTACGAAAATCCAATCTAATCCCCACAAAATGAAGGGATAGACATCTTTATTCATGGCATCAAAATCTAAGTTTGAGCTCTCATCCATGGATATTTGGGGAAGAGGGCATACATATAATTTTCCTTTCTCTTTCACTGATAATGAAAAATCAATTTTTCTTTCTAGATCTTTTCCTTATAGTTGTACCCAGTGCATTTCACCGACTATGAGATACTTTTGCTATCGCAACGAGAGCGACGGTTTTGACCAGAAGGTGTTGTATGATTTTTTCATCATGTGAGACCTCCGAAGAGAGAGTACAATGTTTTAAGAAGTAAATAATTTGTTGGTCAAGATGAGTTAAACTATGTCAGTTTGTGAGACACTCTATGCTCTCCACTTTGAGTGTCTTGGTTACTATTACTTCAATCTCAGTCAAATAATGTGTCAGTACCTCCAACGTAACTACTTTCCATTCCAGTTGTGTGTGTGGACAAATTTTAACCACAGATAGATCAGATCCCTACTCAACAACCAACAATTACATTACTATGATTTAGTTACTAAAATTGCAATATTATGCAGTCTTTAAATTGGAATATGTAATGCCATTTTGAGATGGTATATGTGCTGTATATTTAATGTTAAAGCGTATATGTATTTTACACAGTTGCATCCAGTGCAATTATTAGATTTCGGAAAACACATACTTATGTCAATAATTTTTTTATTTCCTGATGTCAAACTTAATACTCTATTTCAAGGAATTTTTCAAACGTCCAAAAGTTACAAAATGACCAGTTGTTTTTATTGAATCATCTTAATGTATATTGATTTTATCAAAACTGTGAGGTTGTAATCCAAACAAAACCTTCATTCACATTCTGCTCGGTGTGAATTGTGAAATGTAAGTGTTTCAGGAAGTCAATACTTAACAAGTAAAGAAATATAGTCAAATAACATTCCTTTAAATATGCACTTACCAAAATAGTTAAGGTTGCAATGACGATGTAAAATAAATTCCCTAACATAATTTTGGAATTCTTTTTTTTAAAAAAAAAGAAACAACTTTTTTAAAAAAAGATCAATTCGCCCGACAATCAATGAATCAGCCCTATAATATTTAATTATTAAAACAATAATAGTTTGTCCATCTTAAATTGCACCGTGTAAAAAATTACCAACAAAAATGGCAGCTCGTACATTTTAAAATTTGATTTAAACTATTGAATATTCTAATCGACCCATCCCGGTAGCACTTCCATAAAAAGAACTTGATCATCTTTTAATAAACTAAAAATAAATAGTATAAATTTAAGATCCATAGTGTATACAAATAAATTACCATGTATGTCTCGACAAACTTTAGTATTTACTATAATCCCCTTAAATTGATGTGGCGTGATGACATTAGTATGTTTGTGTACATTGTAATGAGACATTGGTAAATGATACACAGTACTTAAAACTGTTAATGATTATAAAAGGGGAAAAAAGTGGAACATTTTAAATTTATTATCTAAAATCAGCTTAAATTATGGTAACAGTTTCATTAAAGCTTAATTCATCACTTAATTGGATAACATTTCAAATTTTGAAAATTCCAGATTATAACATTAAGTTTGAAAGACATTTTTATATGCAACATCCAGTTATTAAACTTATTGACTATACATGATAACAATTTCAAAACACTCTTGATGCATAGAAATCATATGTACACATCAAATGCATGTATCAATGCTCGTCTAACACTATAGACGCACTTGAGTCGATATGAATCAGCAACACCACTTGATGGCGCAGTTATTAAACTTATTGACTGATACATGAAACAATTTTTCATCAAAACTCTTGATACATAGGAAATCCATATGACATAACACAATCTATTAACGATCACATGGATTTGACTACACACTATAGAACCACTTTGATACTTATGTATTAAACTTATGTCTGATACATATAACAATTTTTCAAAAATTCCATGATACTATGGGATTCCTTTACTAAATTTTTTACTCATTTCACAACAATGGTTGCTGCTTTCTTTCTCTTTTTTTTTTGGGTGTAGTTTTGTCAACCTTTGTATTTAGAATGATTCGTCAAAATCTTGTTTGCATCCTTCCGAACATTCATAGGATCATGCAAAGACTTTTTTCTTTCTATTTCTTTTCAAAATTTTTCATTCATCATCGTCCAAATCATAAATCCTTCTTTTCGTTAAAAGGCTTCATTAATAAGCAGAACGGAATGATGGAGAAAGAAGAAAAGAAGACCTATATACGGCTGATGTAATGTAACAATGAACAAGAAAAAAAAAAGAAGAATAAAATAGATGATGGATTAAGAAAAGAAGAAGAACTATAATAGCCGGGTGAGAGTAAGAAGAAGAAGAAGAAACCCAGAGAACAATGATCCAATTATTCAGAAAATTCAAATTTTTTGATTTTGAACTTCAAAATTTCATATTAAATGTTTGAAACGTTTTATATTTAAATTAATAATTCAACAATTAAAAACAGTTATTCAGACTATTGAGTGTTTAGTGGAGAAAAAAAGGCATGATGATTTGGACAGTGTGTGTTAGTAGAGAGAAAGACTTGTATCTCTAAACTTCTACTACATTAAAAAAAAAACAAAATTATGTAATATTACAAAAAAGAAGGGAAATTATGAATACTAAACTCTAGTTGTGTATTTAAGTTATTTTTCCAATAAAATATTATTATACTCCTTCATATGCATTGCACAATTTACATATACAAAGTGATGAAATTGAAGTATTTATCAGGAAACCACCGTAATCTCGCAGTAGTTTTTGCTCCTTACGCTAATATTACTTCTTGGTTTATATTTTTTTATATTTTATTTTTTTGTTCCTAAATTTTGACTTGTGAAATATTATATATTTTTTACTTAGTTAATTACATACATGGCCAAGTGGTAACTATTATTATGGATATCACCCATTAACTATTCAACTATAATACTCATTTAACAAAACTTCATCAACGAGATACTCATAGTTACCGACTAGTTTAAATTATCCTTTTAATTTTTTTCTCTGAAATAGTCAAAATAATCCTAGTTCTCAAAATGACCCTAGCGGGTCGTCACAAGTACCCTTATTTTATCCCTTTAAATTGTGTTTAGAGGTTTACTTACTGAGTACCATGTGGTTTTGTACTTACCCCTTGCTTCTACAATTTTTTTTGTAGGTTTATTAGACTGGACCTTCATGATATTTTCTTTTATCGTAATCTGAGACTTCTTGTGAAAGTTTGTGAGGTAGCTGCTTGTTATTTTGACAGGTCTGCTTACTTTTATTCATTATCTTGTTCTATTCGAGAAATAATTGTCACGACCCAAAACCGAGCCGCGACTGGCACCCACATTTACCCTCCTATGTGAGCGAACCAACCAATCTGAACCTTATCTATTTCAATTTAATACAACATAAAGCACTGCAGGACTACTATTAACTCATAACTAAAAACAATCAATAACTTCTAAAATTCCAATATCTATAATTCCCCAAAAAATCCTGGAAGTCCTCACCACAGACATTAATATCAATTTACTAAACTAGAGTATTCTAAGAAGCTAAAACAAATAAAAGCTATCCAATGCCGAAACTCTTCAATGCTCAAGACATGAGGAAGGAGATCCAGTCCAACTACGAACATTAGCTCAACCCTGAGATTCCGGTTGACGAAAAATGGCTTGAACTACTGTTGAGTCGAAAATGACGGCACAACTGTTTGCTGCACTTCCACAAATACACAAAAGGAAAACATAAAAGTAGGGGGTCCAGTCCAACTCACAAGATTTTACTGAGTAGGTATCATCGGCCAACTCAAAATAGAAAACAATATATCTCAATAACATCATAAACTCAATAATTATTCTTAAAAGGTGATTAGCAACACAGTCCAAACATCATTTATAATATCAACGATCATATCTTATGATGGACTCAAGCCTCCTGGCCATACTTATTTGGGATCAATGTTCTTTAGATGTGAGTATATTAATATCTTTCAATATTTAAGTATCTTTAATTCCTCTTGTGTCGGTAAACGTGACACTCCGATCCCCTACTACTAATGTGTCGGATACGTGACACTCCGATCCCGACTACTATATGGTCGGAACGTGACACTCCGATCCCTATTCAAATGTGTCGGTACTGACACTCTCGTCCCCTACATCGTACGTGTCCGGTTTCGTTGACACCCGCCCACTAATTCTAATTGTCGGTACGTGACACTTCATCCGATCCCTACATCTACGTGTCGGTTCGTGACACCCGTCCCACTAATTCTATGTGTCGGTACGTGACACTTCCGATCCCCTACATCTAACTTGCGGTTCGTGACACCGTCCCACAATTCTATGTGTCGGTACGTGACCCTCCGATCCCCTAATCTCATTCTATATTCTCAATCCTTCTTTTAAATACCAAGGCGTCATCATCTCATCACTTTAGTTCTCAAGCCTTCTTTTAACCAAGGCATCATCATTAACAGAGATTAGGTTTATATCAGCTTTGGGCATTAAAATAGCTTCATCATGCTTGTTTTTTTCATCACAATCATATAATATAATCACCTCATGCATACACATCCAATGAAGCATAAAGCGACGCTATAATACTAACTACCACCCAACACATATCATTCGCTATACGAGTTTACTAGCGAATAGTGGTAATAAACCATAACCTAACCTCCTCCACCGAAGAATCGTGATCAACAAGCAAATTCCTCATTTCTTGTTGTCCTCTCGTTCCCTTCTTGATCGATTTCTCTCGTCTCTCTTGCTGTTCTTTCTATTTTTCTGACTTTCACACCCTCTTTCTTTTACCCTCATTATTATAATAATTAAGTTTTAAAAGAGGACATAATACCCACTAATTACTAATGTGTACCGATCTTTTAACCGCCCAAGTAATATAGACTTATTCACATTAACCCTCTAACTTTATAATTAAAGCAGGAATAGTCAAAAACGTCCCTTAAAACTGTAAAGAAATCCGACCGAACTGGGGATGGTAGCCCGTGACGGGCCGTCGCGGCCTGCGACGCCGTCCTGCTGTCCGGGACCAGCGCAACCGTAACAATTTCCATCAAAATACTCTATGACGGTCCCGTCCCTCCTTGACGGCCGGTCCTCCTGTGACGTCCCGTCCTGCCATTTCGTCGTGACGGTCAGAGAGTCGATTTCAAGTACCCCCAATTTTTCAGATTTCTAAGTATTTTAAATGACACCCTCCACGACGGTCCGTCTTGTTGCCCTACGGTCCGTCGTGGCCTCCGTCACCCTCTGCCGTTTTTTTCCAGAATAAATCTGTTTGCTCAAAACGACTAACAGGTCGTTACAATAGATACCAATTTACCCATCGTCCGGTCACCCGAACGCTAACAAGAAGGAAAAACAAAGGGCTAAAAGGGAATAACCTGAATGCTTGTAAACAGATGTGGGTATCTTTCTCTTCCTCGCATATCTGCCTCCTTTCTCCCACGTGGCTTCTCACGCGGCTCGATTCTTCCATTGCAACCTTGATGGATGCAATTTCTCTTGACCTCAACTTGCGAACTTCTCTATCCTAATAACAATAGCAACAGGTTCCTCTCATAAGACAAATTCTCATCATCAAAACTGAATTCCCACGGATAATGTTGTTTCCATCCCCATGGTATCTTTTCAACATCGACACATGGACTACCGATGGACTCCGGGACAGCCCTGGAGGCAAGGCTAACTCATATGTCCACTCCCTACTCGTTAAGTACTTCAAAGGGACCAATGTATCTTGGGTCTTAGCTTGCCTCTTTACCAAACCGCTCCACCCCTTTCATTGGTGAAACTTTCAACAGATTTTTCACCCCTCCATGAACTTCTACGTTCTCATAACCCTTTTTCGATGCTGCATATTCCTTTTGTCTACTTTGCGCCGCTAGAAGCTTTTTTTTTCTGAATAGATTTCAACTTTTTCTAATCGAATCCCTCAAAAGATCATTCACCCCCCAAGGTCCTAACCTCGAATGGCATCAACCCAACCAATGGGAGCCTACATCTCCACATACAGTGCTTCCAAATGGAGCCATATCAATGCTTGAGTGATAGCTTTATATGTATAAACTCCGCTAAGAGGGTAAGAAGTTATCCAATGGCGCACCGAATTCTATCACAACATGCACGAAGCATATCCTCCAACACTTTGAATCGTTCGCCTCAACGACCATCGGTCTGAGGATGGAACCGCGGTACTAGGTCCAACCTAGTACCGCGTGCCAATTCTGCTGCAATTTTTTCCAAACGTATAAGTAAACTGGCGTACATCTCATCTGATATGATGTATAGTGGAACTCCTGGCAACGAACACTTTCCAGATGTAAAGTTTGGCTAACTTTCTCTGCATGGTAAGGTCCAACCTTAAACTGGAATGAAATGAGCAGACTTAGTTTAACCTATCAACAATCACCCAAATAGATTCATACTTGCCCAATTTCTTTGGAAAGACCCAACACGAATTTCCATGGCGATTCTCTCGCTTCTCTCCTCTCCCATTTTTCCATTCCGGAATGGGCATTCCTGAAGTGTTCCTCCTCCGGCGCCTCTGGTGTTTCATCTACTTACTTGTTGGAAATTTGGACATTTGGCAATAAATCCACACTATCACGCTTCATTCTTCTCCACCAAATTGTTGGCTTTAGTCACGTACATCTTGGTGCACCCTGATGTACTCGAATACCTTGACTATGAGCCTCGGTCAGAATAGTTGTTGATCAAATCATCGACGCGAAGTACACATACCCTTAACCCTGAACCTCAAACACTTCCTCATCGATTTCGCTTCTTGAACCTCTCCTTGCACACTTAAATATCCCGCGAATCCGGATTAATTTTTCATCAAACTGCTCCCCTTAATCGTTGTCAAGGAAGGAGATCTTGCCTCCACCAAGCTAAAAATCCTCCCTTCTCATTTAATTTACTTCTCGTCTCATAAATCTTATCCAGAGTCTGAACCGCCCTAGCCAATGGGCGTCAGAAGCTGGCAAGTGAAGCTAGACTTCCCATGCTTTCCTCCCGCCTTTCTACTTAAAGCATCCGCTACAACTTCGCCTCCCGGCTGGGGGACAAAATAGTGTGTCGTATTCCCTTCGTAGTCCATCCTCTCCTCGTCTCAAATTCAAATCTCTCGAGTGAGACTACTGTAGACTAAACGATGAATCCGTGTAGACCCACACTAACCCGCATATAAATAGTGTCTCCATTGCTTTAGTTCAAACACTCCGCGGGCCAATTCCCAATCTGAGTTGGATAGTTACGTTCCTAATCATAGCATTTAATTTCTTGAACATAAGCAAGTCACATTCTTCTCTTTCCTTAGCACTGCAAAACCCAAACCCGAGAAGATACATCGAACATAACACGAAGTTCTTGCCTTCCACTGGCAAGGTGAGAAAATTGGTGAGAGTTCAAAGAGTCTTGAGCTTCTCACATCTTTCCTCACACTCATCCGACCATACAAATGGAACATTTGTTAGTCAAGTTCGTCAGTTGGGAAGCAATAGAAGAGAATCCCTTGACAATCGGCGGTAGTAGCTGAGGCTAACCCAACAAAAGCTCCTTATTTCTGCACATTTATAGGTCTTACCCCCATTTTTCACTACTACTCGACTTAGAAGGATCCACCATTACTCCATCCTTAGAACTACGTGCACCAAGAAGGACACTGCATCTAGCCAAAAACTCACACTTGGAGAACTTGGCATCAAGCTTTTTCGCCCTCAACGTTTCCAATCCAATCTCAATGCTCCTCATGTTCCTTTCTTACTCTTAGGCTTAGATCATATATCATCATAACTAGATCCAAGAGATCTAAGAGGCTCAACTCCCCCGTTCATCAAACTCATGAACGCAGCAGGGGCTTCGTACGACCAAAACATCACTAATCACTACAAATTCGTAATGCCGCATACCTGGTCCTAAAGCCGTCTTTGGCACATCGTTGCCCGTATTTTCAATTGATGAGAACCGGATCTCAAGTCAATCTTAGAGAAAGACATAAACACCCTTTGCAACTGATCGCACAAGTCCTAATGCGAGGAAGAGGATACTTGTTCTTTATGGTCCACCTTGTTTCACTGCCGGTAGTCTAGTCTATGCACATCCGAAACTCCATCTTTCCTTCTTTACAAACAAAACCGGAGCACCCAAGGAGATCACTTGGTCATATAACTGCCTTTGCTCAACAATTCTTGAAGTTGGGCTTTAATTCTCTTCACTCACTCCGCTGTGGGCCATTCTATAAGGGGGTATATAATGGGGGCGTGTACCCGTTTCAAGATCAATACAGAAGTCCATATCCATCTGGGGGCCATACCGGAAGATCTGCAGGGAATACATCAAGAACCACGGCCCACCGGAACCGACTCAATCCATCGAAGGTACTTGGGTAGTGTCCATCCTTGAGATGTGCCAAGAAAATAAACACCCCTTTACTAACCCAAAACCATTTTCTTAGCAGAAGGAAAGGAGATGATACTCACCGGATTGGAAGTGTAGTCACCCTCCCCACTAACGGATCTGTCCCAGGCGTGGCTAACGCGACCGTTTTA